>VYZS01065874.1:581-48975 GCA_013400695.1 Neodrepanis coruscans | reverse complement strand
TCAATGGCGAAAGGCAAGAAAACACGGCACAAGTGACTCTGGCAGCTGCTAATGGAAGCTTGAGTTTTCTTGCTCATGGATGTGGGGATCCAGTTCTTAAGGCTGAGGTGAGACCCTGGAAAGGCTGTTAACAGCAGTGCGATTTTCCCAGAATGTTGTTTAATTTTGTACATTTGATAGCTCACCTTCCACCTAGGATTCAGGTGTGAATTCTGGGTGAGTATCCAGGAAAAATTATGTAATTTTTAAACTCATAATAAAATTATTTTCACTTTGATGTGAAAAGTTACCATGATGAGAATTTAAAAGTTCAGCCATACCAAGAGAGAGAAAATACATGACCCTTCCCCTTAAAGGATGGACCCTCTGAGGAGGGTGAGTAAATAAACTGAGCGCAGCAGTAACTGCTGTAACAACTCTATCTTGGTTACAAACCTAAGATTAGTATTCATGAATGTGCTTTTATTTCTAACAGAGTTTCACATACTCTGCTTGAAGGACACTTTTTGGATTTTCATCCTTAGACCTTCTGTTCCCATGTCTATCCATTGAGTAACACAGAAGTCATTTCCCTTGAGAAATATGGGAAATATGCTGGTATTTAAAGCAGTACAAACTTTGAGGGACTTGGGCCCAGCAAAAGCAATTTTAAGTCATAAACTCAAGGTTTTTGTTAATCTTCTCACAGTACAAGCTTAATGAAATCCTGAGTCTTTTGAGAGCCAAACTGGCAGAGAAGATGAAGAAGTTTGATGGATACATGTGGAGATTCAGGAGATCAGTAAGTATCTGTACATCATCTGTGAAAACACCCTGAAGTGTTAATTAACCACGCAGTATTAATCAGAAATCGTTCTATTGCCTGCAGTTGTTTTGTTTCCCTCAAACATTTAAATGATGACTCCTGTGCTGACCTGTAACTCATACATAGCATGACTTTTATAGATGTTTTATGGCAGAGATTCTGTATCTCTGCATCAACACTGAGGACTCAGAATTGCCTTTGCTTGAGATCAGTGTGTGTTTTGATACTGCTTCTTTTCTGGGAACCACTGTAGGTGCAGCAGGTTGGTTTCCTGTCTGAAGCAGCTGGTTGGCCTTCAGCAGCCTTGCAAAAGGCAGCAGGATTCCTGCACAGTGGGGGCAGAGCTGTCGCCCAGGTGTGGAAGCAAAGTGGAATCGGGCAGGTCCTGAGAAGTAAAGTCCCCCTCTACCTGGATAAAGTTCAAGGCATTGTCCAGCAAATGAAGAATGAATTGCAAAGTAAGCAAAACTGTGCAAAGCAAGGAGAGTAAGGACAATGTCAGTGCAGGGCAAACCAAACTTGACTATAAACTATAAAACATGCTGAACAGCATAAAGGTTTCTATTTTGATCCAGCAAAAAGTGCTGACCTTGGCTCTTAGTGTACAGAGAGGGAGCCTTGATGCAATAAGCTCTAAGTAAGCTCTCTATGAGCACCTTTATAATGAAATCAGTGATGAGACACTCTCTTGGTCACAGGAGACTGGGTTCAATCAGATGAGAACAGAGCCCTAATTCCTAGGCTGAAATAATTCTGCTAACAGTTCCCTGGCAAGTGTTTCCTCCCAAAGGGCTGTTCATACCCATCCTTGAGTTTTGAATGCTTGTACTAATCGGATTTCACTTGATCTGTTTTTTTCCAAGCCTATCCCGTAGCCTCCAATTCAGTGTTCAGCTGGACTGTGGCCCATACTGAAACCTTTGAGAAGTGTGGTCAGCTGTAATTAGCTGTGAGAACTGAAGGTTCTCACAAGAGTAACACCTCACTTGGAGTCATTTACCTCTAGGCTCTTGCCACTCAAAAGTTGGATTTAGTTGATACACCACGCTTGAAATCAGTTGTGACCAAATTATCCTGTTGTTCAGTGAGCAGCTGGAGTTTGTGCAGTACAGCTCTGACGTTGGCATATTGCAAAACACTCCTTACATGCATTTTGGACAGAAGCAGTGTATTTATAATGCCCTCAAGGTTAGAGCTAAATGCCTCTTTCAGTTTTTCCTAACACTATGTCCATGCACACAGCTCTGCACGGTGTCCAAACTGCCAGGGAAACAAAGCTGCCTTTTCCTGTTTTCTGTGTCCCTCCTTCAATTATGGAGAAAGATGTGGGGAAACAAACAAACATAAGCAGCCACTTTGTACCACACCAACTAAGCTTTGGTTCATTAATGTGTTTGCTTCAGAGCCATTAGCAACTTTGAAGGATGCCTACTATGATGTAACCTTGAAGCCACTGGATGAAGTCTGGAAGGAGAAGACAGAAGAATACATGAAGAAAACCCAGGCTTTTTTACCCAAGATTGTAAAAGATGTGTGGCTAATGGAACCAATCCAGCTGGCACTAAAGGTTGTGAAAGCAGGCTTGGATATGGTTGGTATAACTTGGTTCTCCATTTTTAATGGTTTGTAAGATAAGGCCTATAAATTTAAGTCTCAGATACACAGAAATAGTTAACTTTGTTTATGGAAATAGTGTAGTTATCTTTCCACAAAACTTGTGCACAGCTAATTTATTCTTCTTGCAATGTTTGTCCTGCTTTGAAAGCAGTACTTTTCCAGCTAGAGGAGAGGTTGTTTTACTGGTTCTGGTTGAAAGCACAGCAGCAGTAACCTGTCATTCATGTAGCTTTTACTTTTCTTCCATAGAGGATGAATTGTGATTCCAGCAAGCAGTGTACAGATCTGGGCTCTTCTGGTTGAAAGGAAGAGCAAAAATGATACATCATGATGCCAATTTATATTAACAAAGACACCAATCCTTTACAAGCTACTGAAACACATTAACTCAGTGAAGTATTGGTATACTTTAAGCAATGTTATTTAGGAAGAATATATTTCTGTCCATCGTTTGTTGCTGTTGTGATTAGAGTCTGTCCTCTGGATATTAACCTCTAAATGACAAGATGCTGTCAGGCAAGTAACAAATGCAGAGTGACTAAAGTGGTGTTTCACTGACGATTTAAAACTCATTGGCAAGTACTGATCCTGCTCTGATGTACTGGTTTCATAATCCCCTTTTCTGACTTTCCAACAGGCTACACAGCAGATGCTCAGGTGGGCAGAGGGCACATTTTCCAGGGCTGTGAGCAAGATCCGGAAGCCCCTACTCAACCTGTACAGTTTTTCAGCCAGGTATGGGTGTTTTTGCAGGCTCCCTGCTGCAGAGTAGTGTTCTAATAGTTAGTCTTTCTATCAGTTTGTAGGCTGAGGGGTCTGGACAGCCACCCAGCCACTCCTAGCTTTGGGCACAAGACATCACCCCCTAATGTTCACTTCTGTTGGCTGCCAGGCCAGGCTGCCTTTCAAAAGGAGCTACTGGGCAGCAAACAGAATAGTAATAACTGGTAAGTGGCCTTATATGGCCTTGGGCAGTGCAGCTCTTGGCCACTCTAAGGCTGTTCTAACCAGCCTACAGTTCTTATGAATATTTCACTTCCACGTTTCTAATAATAAAGCAACAGCCTTTCATCAGTTCACCAGATAAGGGCTCACGCTGCTTTGTTTGTATTCTACAGGAACTGTTCAGTGGCAGTAAAACTGCCGGTACTGCCTAAAGCAGACCACTCCCTGCAGCTGGGAAATGTTACTACTTATCTCATTGGGGAAAAACTAATGAGGCCTCTGCAAGACCTCTACAGAATCAACGTCCCTGCAGAGTATTATCGATTCAAACGCAGGATGATGGAGAGTCCCTTTGAATGTAAGCCCTTTCAAAGTGCTGCTTTGTTTTGTAACTGGGTCTATCTCCAGTTAGTTCTGTATTTTAAAAATAATATCTGGAATAGTACTTTACATAAAGATGGTTGCTAATCAGTATTTTTCCTACAAAACAGTAATCATATGTTTAAGATAACAGTCTGGACAAAGCTGACATGCAGTAACACTCCTCTACTTAATATTCATGCAAATTCTCCAACCCTTTACACTTTGTACTCCTGAGACTAGAAATCAGCAAGTGCTATTTATCAATCTTATGCAAATGCTCTTCTGAGTTCCGTGGTTCAATGCCAGGCAGAAGCTTTGACACTGATGACCTCACCTCAGTTGACTCTAGGATGAAAAATCTCAGCCCTACCAAAAACTTCAGAGACAGTATTGCCTGCAAAGCATTGCTAAACGCTAAAATACTGCATGCACACTCAAAACTGTCCCTTAGAGAAAATGGCTTTTCCAGAAAGAGACACGATTAATGGTTTCCTCCCAGCAGACACACAGACACAAGGAAAGCTGTGGAAGTAGGTCCTACTGACCAAATAATCTAAGTGATGTATCAACACTGCAGTTCTGTTTGATGCTCTGGTTTGGAAAGGTAGTTTTTGGAGACAGTTAATATTCTTGCTGTTTTCTGCATAAGAATGTATAATGTGTAGGGTATGTGTGTGTGTTTACAAAGAGTAAGTTTACAAGTAGCATGACAATAAATCAAGATGAGCTTTGAATCTCAATTCATGTTTCTCCAGGTTTTAGGACACACCCAGGTAAATCTGTAAGGAATAATAAATCATGAAATTGCTTCAGTTATGGAAAAAAAGTTTGTTGCAGAGTAATTACAGGGTAATTACCTGAAATGTAAATATAGTAATACCAATGTAATAATAACCTAAGAAATTATTTTAAGAGTATGCCAATCAGGAGCTGTATGTGTTGCAATATGCACAGCATTTATTGTTCTGTGGAAAACTCACTGATGTTTCTTCTGAAATACCATTCCCTAGATCATGCTCTGTTAGTGGGGACCAAGCATCTTGTGACTTTTGATGGAAAAATGTATGATTTGACATCAAAGTGCAGTGTACTTCTTGCCAAGGATTTTGTTCACAATGCTTTCACTGTAATATTAAATGAGGAAACCAGTAACTCAAGATCACTGTATGTGGAGATGAACCAGACTGTGATGAGTATCTACCCAAGACTGAAGGTAGGAGGAGCAAGTTAAACATTCTTCTTTTTCAGATCAGAAATTATCTTCAGCCAACAGAAAGTTTTCAAAACATAGATCAAGACAGCTCCAGATAAGTGCTTTAAAGTAACTACTCCTTAATCAAAAAATTCCCCTCTAAAACAAAGCCAGTTCAACTCAAGAGCTGTCTCTTTGCTCTCTGCAAACTAAAGGAACTTTTCAGCTTTCCTGTGACACGATCTAAGGGAACAGCAGTTAAAGATGTGTGGAGATCAAACTGGGCCTGTAGCCTCAGGGTACCTGTGAGGCTTTGTGCTGTCTGCTCTTTTGGAAGTTTAGCACAGTCCCCTTATTCCCTAACTCTGGGCTAAGTTGGCTCCACCTGAGCTTGCCTGTTATTGAACTTTCCTGATGACGGATTTGAAATTGCATTTCCATTTTAAAACAGATATCCAAGATGTACAACTTCTCCTTTACGGAAGACAACTGCCAAGTACTGGATAAATCACTTGCAAAGAATACCACTAATGCAAGGAGAGAAACCAACAAAATAGAAATCTCTAATCACAAAGGAGTGTCTCTGTCTTGTGACTTTCAGTATGATCTCTGTACTGTCACTCTGGCTGGGTGGCACCATGGTGAGTATCCACCAGACAGTTTTTGTCAGCTCTTAGTCCTTTTTTAATCTCTAAGTTATTATCCCCTGTAGTGCCAGTAGCTGGGTTTTCTAAACTATTATCACCAGGGTGACAGCATTCACTTGGTTTTCCCCCTCTTTACACACACCCTGGAAATGCCCCAGGCACTCCCACTAATTGCCAAACAGAGCTCGTATCATGCCAGTAAAAACTGCTCATTCCATGCAATAAAGCAGACAGAAATCAGGAGCAGATGTGATGCACCCAGCCCAGCCCCAAACTCTGGTAGAAAATCAGTGCTCTGGAGCAGGCTTAGCTTGTCAGACCTGAAAGACAACTACAGAGGGAGGCCTAAAACCTTACAGGGTTTTTGGCACACTTGGAATGATTCCTATATATGTGCCCCACACTATTCTAAAACTCACACCCCCAAGATTAGCAGAGAATGGATCTGGTGCCTTGATGTGGTCAGGAGAAACATGCGACCAGCTAAGACAAGAGATGGCAATGCAGGTTGGGAAAAATGCAGAACAGCTACCTGGGCATCCTTTCTCTAGAGCTGAGCACTGCTGTACAGAATGATCAGAGCCCAGAGACAGCTCCTGCATCTACTCCTGACACCTACTATTTTCCTTTATTTCAATTTCATCCCAGGGATTTCAGCTGGGCTTTTTGGTACCAATGATAATGAAGCTGGAAACGAATGGACACTTCCCAATGGTTCCTTCACTGACAATGTGCAAGAATTCACACAGAGCTGGCAGGTGAGGAGCTGAGGGGCTGCTCTGTGCAGGGCACCAGTGATGCTGAGCACAAAGGGCACTGTCTGACACACTGCATTGGCTGAGATCAGCTCCACAGCAGCAGACTGTATTGAATTTGTTTTTCTGTCTCTAACCAGGGAAAAGGTTGCACATGTTTGATAAAAACTGTTCAAGAATTCCCTGTAGATATTGAGCATCTTTGGCCTAGGTGGTAAGGTAAAACAGAGAGGTGGCTGCTACTGCTGCTATTAGAAGAAACTGCTGCTGGAACCAGTATCTTTGATGTTTTCCTGTTCAGAGCACCTTCCTGGGATGCAGGGCCAGGTGGAGCTAGGTCTGGGACAAATCTGCATGTTCATCAGTCAGGCCACAGTTTCTCTCCTCAAGTTTTCTTTAGAGCTGTTTGTTGTAGCTGGATACATTGAACCTCCTATTTTTTTTAAATTTTTCCTGCTTTTCAATAAGCACAACTTTAGAGACAAGTGACTAACGAATTTGCTCTCCATCCCCACACCACTGAATACTGAGACTTTTTTGGAGGGTTAGCTGCTACTGTCAGTTACTGACTTGCATAAAAGGACTTCCTCTCTCATAAACAAATGTTGTAACACTTTCATACCAAGAGAATTATACCTCTTCCTAATTTATGTTCTCTATAATCAACTGAAAATAATGTAAACACACAAACATGCAGTGTACATAGACACTTGTGAATGCAACTCACCAAGAAAAGTAGCCTTGGCATGTTCTCAAGCCATGTTTACAGGATCTTCTAAATCCCTTCCAAGCCTAATTTTTAGAATCTACTGCCCAAAAGAAAAGGAACTGACACCTTGTTACTACAAAGATATTGTGACTCTTCCTTTTACCTTCTCTCATCAGAAGATGTTTGAGTTCCAGGAACAGAAATCCTATTTCAGCTTTGTCAGTACTTCACTGTAAAAAGGAGAGTTGCTTCAAGTATCTTGTACCTCTCCTTGCTGTTGCAGACATGCAGTTAATGAGCATGCAGCCTATGTTTATGTTAATAATAGGGCAGGATAACAATGTGACTGACCACAGGTATAATTTTCTTAATTGCTAGAACTATTAACTTTTAATATATTCATAAAAATGCCGAACTACCCAGAGGCATTAAACTAAATAGAACAATCAATTAAAAGCAATACAGAAGAGACTTAGTATCATAAACAAGCTGGGCAGTCACGTCTGTCCTTCCTTGGGGTCAGAATGCACTTACACCATCGATTGGTACAGTTTGTTTGCAGGCTGTGGAGCTTGCAAAATCCCTCCTGACCAGAAGCTTTAACTCAACTATATGTGATACAGAAAGCAAAACCACCATCAGGTTGGGTCTGGCCAGGTATTGAAGATCAAGACAAAAGCAGCCACTCACTGCACTGCTGGTCACCTCACTGTGCACTCTGACCACCAGGAGCTTTATCACAGCCTTTGTCAAATACCAGCCTTGGAGAAGCTCAGTGAAGTTCCAGTGTCACAAGGCCAGGAGGGACAATAGGAGGAGGCAAAGGAGGAGTCTGCAAGTCTGACTCCTGCAGGATGAGGGTTAATCACAGATTAAACTGCCAGTTCATTTAGTAACAAAAACCACTTGAATTTGCACTTACTTTTTGGTTGGTTTGATGTTTTTTCAGTTTGGTTTTTGGGGTGGTTGGTTATTATTGGGGTTTTTTTTTAGAGCCTTCTTTACCTATGAATAACCCAGCAAGGGTAGGAAGATTTCTTTTTCTCCATCAAAAAGGTCTAGTAAAAGCACAACTTTGACCTGTCAGATCTATAAAATAAAGAACTAGCCAAATACTTGCTGTGTCAGCAGCTACACACCCAAATCCCTCAGGGAGTAACAGAATCAATGGAAAAAGGAAACCATGTCTCATCTGTAATATTAGTGTGCAAGTTACCTCTCAATATTAATGAGCAATAAATGTTAAAGCAGTGTACTGAGCTGCCCATATCTTCTTTAAACCAGCTCACATTGGAAATCTGAAGAATTCATCCTACCCTGATGTATTAAAAACAAAAAAAAACCTCCCCAACTTCAGTAATTCTGCTTTCCTAGGTGAACAAGTGCAGTCTTGTACCGAAGAAAGAGAAGCCATGCCCAATTTCAGCCAAGCAAATCATCTGCAAAGTGTTTTTTGAAGAACCACATTCACTTCTTAGGAACTGCTTCAAAGTTGTAAGTAGAACTTCAGCCACAGAAGGACTGTGTGAGTTACTCAAGGGTCATACTTCAAAGGAGGACACATAACCATTGCAAGGACAGAAAACTTTAGCTGCAGGTAACTTTAGAAATAATCAGAGCAGCGATCCAGACAGAAAAAAGAAAAAAGCTGTTACTATCACAACAAATACAAATTGAGGTCCTTGATATCCACAGTCGTGGATGTCACAGCAGTGACATGACTGCACCATTCTTTAGGATGTGTGTCTAGAATTTGGAAATAAAGGTTTATGAATGGTCCTAACCAGGCAGCAGGGAGATCCAAACCAAACCTTTGGGTTTAGCTGCTGCTCTAACCAATCCCTTTGTGTTAAGGTGGATCCCAGGCCGTTCCACACCATGTGTGCCCAGGACACGTGCCAGTCCCCGGCCCTGGCGGCCGCCTGCAGCCTGGCAGCAGCTTTTGTTCATTTGTGCCACCGCAACTTTGTCCCTGTGGAAATCCCTCCCCAGTGGTGAGTCTCCTTTCTTCCCCTCCTTGCATATTCTGACTGCATTGCTCCACTACTGTAATTAAGGAACACATGAGAACATAAAATTAATTAATCTGACTGTGGGCACGAGCGAAACTGAGTCTATTCCTGGAAATCCTGTTCTTGCTTCAGAATCCTGTTCTTCCTGCTGGTCACTGAGCAGCACACCATAGCCCATCCACTTCACACTCTCCAATGGCTTTCTTAGTTCCTCCTAATTTGCTGTGGAAAAGGAAGCAGAAGGACACCTGCACAATATGGTGCAATGTCCCTAAGAGTTTCTCTTCTCAGACACTATTTTTGTTTCCAACTTTTTGGGACTGAAAAATGCATTTGTATTCATATTAACAGCAATGCATATTATACATACAGACACACTGAACTTACTCAGGAACATATTTGAACTTTTCAGTCTCTAATAATGAAATTTATCTACCTTAATGTAGAATTTCCAGATTATCAATATCTGTGTTTTAATGCAGCTGTCATCCAGACTGTATTTTTAAATTTACAATTTTTAAATGTTTTCCTGGAAAACAGCTAAGAACGATGTAAAGCCTGAACAGAGCAGTAGCACTGGCTTGGAATTTTTGTCATTACAATCCTTGCCCATTTCTATTGTTACTGTGCACATTAGTTACAGACCCTCACATCACTCCATGAGGGTGCACACACTGCTACATTGAATGTTGCTGCAGAAGCCACTCAGGACAGTTACTGCTCTAAAAGTGACTGGAGCCACGTGTTCTGCTAACACTGGAGCTGTATTACTTGAGAAATGCACAATTTTAAGGAGAGAATTCTTCTTGGGTAAATTAAAAACACCCAGTTTAAGTTCAGAGCCCCAAAAGAATCATTATTAATAAAATTTAGTCTCCTCTTCTTCAGAGTTATTGCACAGTTCAGCTGATCCTGTGCAGTGCAGGTACCTGAGAGCAGACTGGCTGTGCTGGAGCTGCCAGCACTGCTATGGGATGGATGAGAGCAGCTGGTTATTTCAGCATCTTCTGTGTCACATATACTCACCAATTTGCACTACACATCTTCTCCACAGGTTTTTTTAGTAAACTGTCTCCACATAGTTTCTTTAAACTGTGATTCTGGCTACAAATTGCTATATATAAATAATGATGTATAATCAATGACAGCTTGTATCACTTGAGTAACATTGACTACTCACACATTGCTGTCTTGAGGGATAACCAAGAACATCCCCCAGTCTTGTTTGGCTGTATTGCGACTTAAAAGAATCCTCTGAAACTTGCTGCATGCTTGTATTTTTTCACTGAATGAGAACTTTAAAGAAGGAAGCATACATACAAATTATTGTTATCTAATTATTGATACTCTTGTCCAAGAAGTAACTTGGGCAACTTATATTTTTACAAAACTGCAATGGAAACATTCACAGTAAGTAAATGGCAGAATCATGCAAAAGAGCTAATTATGCTTTTGCTTGGAATAAAGCACTTGGGTTTACACTCCTTTTATGCTCCATGCTTTGCTAAGGGTCAGTCATCAGAAAATAGAGTGGAGATTTTAATGTATTTAATGAAAAGTTATTCATTTGCATTTTTATGCTCACTACTACCTCAAAAGAGTGATTTGGTGACTACACACACCTCATTTGCAGATTTCAAGTCTATTCTAGTATTTGTAGGTAGTTTTGTCTTCCATAAAATTAAAACCTAGAGAAAGAACACTCAGCTATGGCTGTAGTACACCACATCACACTCCCACACCAGCAGTCACACCATGTGTCACTATCTGCTTTAGGTGTTCAGTTCACTCAGTTTGTAATTAGTAGGTGAGCATGACATTTCTGGGTGGGATCTTGTAGGCAGTGAGTGGTTTTAGCTCTTATAAATCTTTCAACACAGGAATATGAAATACAGAGACAAAGAGAGTCTGAATATTCAGTTGAAAACAGAATTTTAGAATGGCTTGGCAGTTGAATGATTGAAGTCACTTAGTGCTGCTGGTTTACATTATCCCATTTCTGAGGAAAGGGATTGGAATGAAGGTGGATCAGTTAACAACAGTAACATGCTATTAAACAAGCAAAATACATTGAGCATGGACATATGAATAAACATAATTAAGGCAGGAAGTAATTATTCTCTATTCAGCCTATTTTATGCAGCCAGTTTGGGACACCATGTTTTAAATTGTGAACCAACAAATGCAGAAAGTTACTGCTGACAGAAACTGTCCCTGCAGCACTTCCCAGAAACTCACTCTTGTCAAGGATTTTCCATTGAATGGCTGGACTAGACAGAGCCTGTAAACTTCAGAAATAATACTGACTTTTCCTCCTAAATGTGAATTTCTCAAACACAAAAGAACTTTACACTTCAGTAGAGGGTATTTAAGATAAAATGCTGGACTTTTTTTCACAGCTTTTTGATGTTATAGATGTATTTGATGCTGTTTTTCCCTTCACAGCTGTTTTTGTAATTTAGTGTAATAACAGGCTGCATTACATGTCACTTGTATTACTAAACACTTACCTGCCCTTCATCTCTTCTTCCTTTCAGCTTGAGCCAGTTTTGAATGGCAGGTACCAGCCCTGGAGATGGAAGAACCCTCTGAGCACCCAAAACAGAACAGTTATTTTAGGTAGACAAACTAGAGGCAGGAGTAGGCAGAACTAGAAGTGCAAATGCATCACTGTTAGGCTATGGATATAATGAAGCATATATAGTATAAAAGGAAACCTTTCCACCCAGAAACCCTGAGGGCAAGAGGAATTATTTCAGTACACTGACAAGAAACTACCATCAACCAAAAGAAATTGCACATGAAAGTATCAGTTACTTTAAAAGAATTCTCCCATTCAGTGGCAAAATTGCCTCTCCTCAAACCTTGAACCATTGCATGACAACATTTAAAAGCTGACAAAAGGTCTCTTCCAGCTCAGATTAGTACAAGTGGAATACTTTGTGAAAGCAGCATTATCAGCTTTGAGTCAGCAGAAATGCCAACTTCTTTTTTCTCCAGAAATGAAACTCTGCTGTTCAGCACTTCTGGAGAAAGTGATTTTTTTTTTTTTTCAGAGAAGTGCTCTAACACTCAAGAGGGCAAAGACAGAAATAAGATGGTTAAATAGCTGAAAGCATTTTATAATCTCCTCATTTTGATGCTGTTTGATTTTTTCCCTCCTTAATGTGTCCACTGTTAAATGAGAAACACCCTTCTTGGTAACATGCACCAGTTTCATTCTTCCCTGTGTCTTCAGAACCCTTTTCTCAGAAATGAGTTGATGTGTTGGGAGAAGCTGACTGAACACTATCCTGCCCATTAAGAAGCCTCAGGGTGTTAGAGCTGCCATTGTGTGAAAGTGTCTTATCTGTTAAATCACTTTCTATATTGCAGGTCTATTGATAAAAAAAGTGCATTACTTGTCTCCACACAGAACATACTGTACTCCTTCCAATGTCTTGGAAGAATCTACAAATATTGAAATAATGGTGCTCTGAACTATGAGATAATGCAAATAAACCTTTGACCTCCTTATTTTTATACTGGAGCACATTTTTATTGTTTATTACCAAGAACATAAATTATACAGATCTACAGTTGGAACTGGCTGGGTTTGAATGGCTCATGGAAAAACCCAGCAGCTGGTCTCTGTTATCTCCTGTGTGCTGCTTCCTGAACATTTACCTCTGCTTTGATACAAAATTTTAATTAAAACATGATTCCCACCCTAGACAGGAAAAAAAAAATCCTGTAATTGTGAGGGTTCACACACACTTGAGATGCTGCTGTATGAAACACAGTAGAAATCAAAACTTCCTCTGTAGTAATATTATAACTGCACCCTTACAGAGGTGTTTTGTAATGCACCCAAAACTGTATGAAGTATTTTTGGAAGAATGCACCAGCTACTGATTAAAAAAATCAAAAAGCAGAGTCTTTTCCCCAGTCAGTGAATGTCATTTCACACCAGTGCTCAGTGTCCTGAGGTGACACTTGCAAGAACAAAGTAAGGAAAAGATTCAGAAAAGCCCAGCTGGCAACACTAAAGTTTAGTTAAAGGCTGACTGCAGACACCAGGTCTCCCAAAAGCTGTATGTAGCTTATCACTGGTGATAAAGCAGCCACTTCACCACCAATAAACACTCCACACTGCAGCCACTGCACTCAGCATGTTGCTGCTCTCTCTGAGCTGCTCCCAGGTCATGTGTTTGATGTCTAGAGCTGATCCAGCCCAACACAAACACAACCCAACACAATTTCCAGGTGCACTCAGTAAAAATGCACCAGTGCCAGCTGGCAGGCTGTCTTTAATCCTGCTGGAAAGTCACTGGCACTGGAAGGATGCAGCAGTTTTCACTCTTCATTTCCAAGGGTTTACTGCCTGGCTTGGAGATATTTGGAACAAGCTTCAGATTCCTGGCACAAGAAACATTCAGATGGAAAACTGCTGTCAGATAAGAACAGCTGCCAGCCAATACACTGACCATGGGAATCATTGCTGAAAGGCTACAGAATTCCACAGGTGGATTTTGTTTTTTTCCCCAGAATTAAAAATAAATAATCCCAGACTGCCACAATTCTGTTCTGTGTATTCTGACAGCTTATGAGCAGGGTGTCAGAGAACAGGACTTGCATTACCCAGCTGTCTCTGATGTGGCCTGGTTTGGAATACCAACCTCAAGGCTGGACTGCACTCTGAAATCCAGCCCTTCATCTGCAAAGATCTCAAATTAAAATTTCCTTATTATTTCATTTTCACATGTTTTGAAAATATAACCCCACAGTTTAAAAATTTAGCTACCACCACTTGATTCTCCTCTTAATCTGTGATTGAATGCTCTATAATTTATCTTCTCTTCCTACATGAATTCCTAGTTAACTCTGTTGCTGGACAACACAGTCCCAAACCACAGAGCTATTCCACAGAGTCTTCAGGACTCAAGCTCTCTTCAGAAAAGAGGGGAAAATAAAGAGTAATAGCATTTCTGCCTCTCAAGGTTTTTTCTGATTTAATATTTATGTTTTTCCACAGAAGAGGGAAATAAAAATAAAATTTACTTTAGAATGATTTAAACAGCTAAAAATAGCATACATTGGAACAAGAAAGGAAACCTTCAAAGAGAAAAAGCACTTAGGGGCAAATAGTTTCATGAGGTGGTAAAAGTATTTGCATCTTGAACCTGAAGAACCTATTCCAGAGAACTCTGCATCATGTGCTGTCAGTTAATTTCACTTCACTCAAACACAAGGGTCCTTATTGTAGCATTTTCAGTGTTTCAGAAACCAGAGAGGTATTTAAGTGCAAGACTGTTTACTGTTGCCAAAAGACATCTGTCTTACAAGTGCAGATTACTGACATGGTCATTTCTGAAAGAGAAAATACAAAGATGGTCCTTCCAACCACAATCTAAACAGACTGAAACACACTTTGCCTTCATTGCAGGTATTGAGCTCACCCTGGTAACAGGAGTTCTGTGCTGCCAAGAACATCCATCCACTGTAGGAATCAGCCCCTCAACACAAACGCTCCCAGCAATACCAATTAACACCCACTGAAACATGTTGCATTCTTAATTTCACACACATCTAACTCAAAACATCAAACAGGAGTTTCTCACCCCTGCCGGTGTAACAAGAGGCAGGGGGAGACCCCAACAAAGATCAGCACTGACCCCCACACTCAACCCTGAGCCCGACCTCCCACTTTGGTTTGCTCCAGGAGAGTGCAGAGTATTCTGATGTTCTGCACAAGAAAGTCCATTGCCAGTCGTTTTAGGCAGAAGAAACAGTATCTAGGGGATGATTCTCTGCAAATCCTCCACTTCAAGGCTCCACATATCCTTATGGACGGGGTTTTCAGAGAGGTCTGTCATCTTTATGGCTCGGAGGACAGGCTCGGGGCTGCAGCACCGCACCACACCCATCACCATCACATACTTCCCTAAAAAACAAGCACCACAGGTAATCAGGCTTTTTATTTTCATTTTAATTCATAAAGCAAATTATTTCAACACACGCGAACAGTGGGAACTGAAGCCACCAATACTGGCAAGAAAACTGAAGGCACGAAGATTGCTCAGAACGGAGTTTCAGGCAAAAAAGTCATTATCTGTACAACCACTTTTTAACACACAGTACGAGCCAAACACGCACATCCTTTGTCCTGCTCTGTAACTGGGCAGAGCACAGAGAAGCCGGACCATGAAAGCAACGTGCTTGTTCTGCACCACAATTTCAGNGGAGCTCGGCCCGCCCCGCCCCGGTCCGGCGGCGCTGCACGGGGAGCGTTGAGGGGAGGGCGGCAGTGGCACAGCCTTGGCACAACCTTGGCACGGCCCTGGCAGAGCCGGGTGTGCCCCCGGAGATCCCGCACAGCTGCCCCCGGCCGGTTCCTGTGGCCCCGCCGGGCTCGGCTGCACCGCCGCCCCCGGAGCAGGGACACGGAGCTGGGGCTCGCTTTACCTCTGCAAAAACTAGTGTAAAAATGGGATGCTGTGGTTTGGGTTGAGCCGACGATACCGGTTTGCCAGCCCAGCAAGGCTGACCCGGCTCTGCTCTTTGCTCTTTGCTCTTTGCTCTTTGCTCTTTGCTCTTTGCTCTTTGCTCTTTGCTCTTTGCTCTTTGCTCTTTGCTCTTTGCTCTTTGCTGGGTCACGGTGTGAAAGTCCCGAGCCATCCCAGGGGGTTCCTCAGGGCTCAGCGAGAAACGGGCACTTCATCTTGATGGAGCTCCATCGGTTTCAGGAGAAAACAAGAAAATGCACATGTTGATTTTCCCAGGGATGCTCTCAGGATCTCTCTTTGTTGTATATTTATTCCACTTATGTGGAAATCCGGAGCACAACGCACTGAAAGGATGGGCAGTTTTAAGATGGGAGACATTAATTCTAAGGCCTTTGGGAATTTGTTTGCTGTCTGTTTATATTACAGACAGGATAATTCATTTTGCTGCAATGTGAAATCCCTGAAATGTTAGGGTTTCTTTTGGGTGGGTGGGTTGACATTTCCTTTGGAAAATAAGTTAATGGAAAAACAGGAGGACGGAACAAAGGAAAGAATCAGGGAAACCAAGGGCATGTATTAATCCATTTCACAAGTCCTGTTACCAACAGAAGTGCAGAATGGGTAAAAAAATGCACAGAGAACTGGCTCTGCTGCAATCATTCTTCTTTAAAAAAAGCTTTTATTCTCCATTAAAATAGCCAGTTACTTTATTTAAAAAATCTGGTTTTGTTTTGAGCAGCAAAATACATCAAAAGACCTCTTTTTCTACTCACCCATCATGTTGTGAATTATTTATTCTGTATATCTTTTTTTTTTTTTCCCAGAGATATTTTCTGTTTAGAGACATTCTCTAAATGGGACCTTAGTCTTTTTATAGTGTAAGGAAGCAGTTAACTTTTTGTTACCACTTACAGTAAGAATAAAAGATAATATTGGTAATAACAATAAAAACACTGACATCTAAGCACAATACAGAACCATGTAATCTGGCAATCAAATCCTATGGTTTACAGGAATAGAAAGGCATTAGATGGTTACTGTATATGAATGCAAAATTTGAGTGAGGCTCACAGGAGAAGCATATTTGTAATTTATGCCCCTAAACTGCAGTCACTTGACAGCATCAATATTTAGTTTCACATAAAAAAAAATTAATTGTGCCAAATATTGATAAAAGTATTGTATTCCTATTTGTTACTGCATAACAGGAGGGTCTAATGCTTATAAGGCCATTAAATGTACAGATGAAGGCAAGACCCCTACAAGAGTGTAATCTGCAGGAGAGACAAAAAGGTCCCTTTTAAGAGATTTGCCTTTTAGAAAACTGTGTTATAAGAAGGTCAGAAGCATTGGCAATCTCCATCAAGAAATGGATTTGTTTTCCCAAACCAGAAAATCCTTGTCTTTCAGTAAAATGCAAAGTTATACTGAATTATCTGCAAAGCTCTTTCCAAAGAACTGTCTCAGCTCAGCACAGAGACACATTCAGAAGCTGCAGGGAAAATGTCTGATGCCTCAACAGACTCTTTTCTGGAGGTGACCTGACAATGATAATCCCCTGATTTAAGGGGAGCAGAGGAAGCTCAGCACACAGTTGGAAAAGGTAATGAGTTGGTGCCTGTCAGGCTGGAAATTACATAGGGTTAAACATCAGCAGATTTCCTGAAAACACCCTGGATGAGACAGTTTGCATGGATTAAAAAGAAGAAATCAATCTTCTGCCTCTTACTACAATAGGCACCTTCCTTCAAAACAATCCTCAAGGACATTGTTCCTCACACTGACATGCATGTGAGGTGGTCACAGCATGGGTAACACAGAAAGGTCAAACTACACCCAGACAACAGCCCAGAGAGCAGCAGGAGCCAGGACTCCCTCTATTCCACTGGCACTGTGGTTGGCTGGTGTGGTGCCAAGAGACCTCAGAAAAGAATTTGACCCCAGATCTCCATGAAAAGAGATTTCCAAAGAAGTAGCAACATGAACTTTTCTGTCCAGCTCAGATCTTTCCATGCTCTCATTGACAGTACAACTTCAAATGGAAGCAATTCTCTGCTCCCCTCTCTGGTTTTGGTAAAACGTTGATATTACACAAACACAAGAATCCTCCTTTACTTGGCCAGAAATTCTTTTAGAGCCTTTCATCCTACCCAAAAGAGTTTAAGAAAATATTTCCACCCCAGTCCATTAGTCAATGTCTACAGAAAAGGTTCTTAAATTTTATTTCTCTTTTGCTTTCCCAGTACTGAAAAGTCACTAACTGGATATCAAATACAGGTTTAGGGTTTTTGAGGGTTTTTTAAGATTTGGGGTCCAAATAATTTTTTTTTTTTTTTACATTTTATTTTTAGTCTTTTGTAAACTCTTTAGAAACAGGGCTACCTGGAAGCTCCACAGTTGAATATAAGAAAAGTCATCACAAAAGCATATAAAATCCAGTTGTTCCTGGTGTTAGTTTTGTACTGCATAAAGGACACAATGTGGACATGCTGACTGAAGCCTGCAAAACCATCTTCATCCTTCAAGTTTGTTTTTTTTAGACTATCTATCCCACCATCACTGAATTTAATTAATGATTTGAAATTAAGGGATCAATGAGTTGGAATTCAGTCATATTTACATCCCTAACCTGAGTTTCAGACTGATCAGTCTGGCAATATGGATACTAAATTGGGTTTGACCAGGAATTTCAAAAGACCTGGAGTAAGCAAAGTCATCTGCTGAAACAGGAAAAGTGCAGGTGCAGCCTGCCCAAGTTTTAGTCAGCAAGTAGCTCTGAATAAGTGGCTTTTTAGAAGTAACTTGAACATAAGTGACAGTCATCATAGTCCCACTTAAAACAACGAGAGTCTGGCCTCTCCCATGGAGTCATCCAGAAAAAACTGCATGGGAGACACTCTAAGATAAGATGAACTAACTCTTGTGGCAAATCCTGCTCGAGAACATAATACAGATGCTACACACTGCATTTAGTTTCTGCTGAGTGGAATCAGTAAAGGATTACAGCAAGAGCTTGCCTGCAGCTGTCAGGAGCTGAGAGCTGCACCCAGTGTGTGGCAGAGATAAACATCATCTCCTCAGAGAGGGCAGAAAGCTCGGCTTGTCCAGCCAGCCTTAGCATGAGAAATGATTTCACTGCTCTCAACATCACGCAAACTTAACCAGTTCCTGTCACTCACCACACACCCCTGCTGGGGGGAACCTGCAGGCTCTGAATACAGGGCAGTGCTCTCCCACTTAGCTGACTCATTTCATTTACAAAGAATACTCAGAGGAAATGCTTAGAGAGCTCCAGTTGTGTTCTGCAGAAGTGGGTGTCACCTGTTTGCTTATTTCCATGGTATAAATATGCTGGTATGTAACTGAAATAAATAGGTGTTCTGTGGAATAGGACTATGACATGATTAAAAGAAAAAAAATTACCATAGTCTTTACTGTACCAGTATTGCTTGCTGCTCTGGAAATAGTCTGCAAAGCTGGCTTCCAGATGGGCTTATTCAAACTCCTGCTCAAGAAAAAAAGAATTCTTTTTAAACAGAAAATATGAATGGCATCCAAAGTGTAAGATCTTCATCCTGACTGAAGTGAAGCCAGTGGATAGAAGATTTCATTCCTTCAGCCTTCCTGACTTCATAAAAGAATTGGGGAGTGCCTATAACCAGTGTGGGGGAATACAGATCACAGTGTCTTCCCTTGAAAACTGCTGCCTTTACACTCTGATTAGCATCATCAGCATCCAGTTCATCCAGTGATGTGAGAGCAGAATAATTTTCCTAAAGAAAAGTAACAAAAAGAGCAGCATTTTACTTTTGAAGTCTTAAAATCTGAGGTGTCAAATATTAGAAATATACAGAGAAGCCAGTAAGGCTGAGAGGCTCCAGCCATTCCAGAGCATACACTGCCTGGATTTGCCAATAGTCAAGGCCTCTTCAAAGAGTCATGAAATAAATTTCTGCTGATTAGTAGGGAGAGGCTTTTACTAATAGTCAAATTTTCAAGCAGGCAAGATCTTTCTCAGGTCTAATCAAAGAGGTCATCTCTCCCCATGAACCTTATCTTGTTTAAATAGAAAACATACACCACCACCAATCAAGGTAATTTCAAATTAATAGATTGTTAGAAAAGGATTAAAAGCAGTTCAATGCTTTACAATAATGGCTCAGGAATTTTACACGAATATCCCATTCTGCACACACCTACATTAATTCAGGAAAAAACTTTTGGAAGTTAAAGATTAACAATGAGCTACTGGAAGAGGAAGTTTGAGGTGAACCTCCAAGAGCTCACAGGGAGCCAGAGAGGAGAAAACCCACACACACCTCTGTTGCTTGTGAGGTTTTATTTTGCAGTATCTTCAGGAGACAGACATTTAATGGCAGGTTTGGTGGCAGCTGCAGCCAAGGAGACCAGTCAGCTCCTTCTAGTCACTGGCAATTTGTGTAAAAAGTGAACTGTCCTCATTCCTCCCTGTGCTTCAGCTGGTTTGGTTACTTGCATTCCTGTGGAGTTCACCAGCTAAGACACAGATGTGGCTGTCCTTAACTAACCATCTTTTGCTCTGAGATCAGACAATTTTCATGTAAAATGCATTTTCATGCATTTGTTTTCCATGAAGCTAAAGCTTTGTCCATGTGATTGCTGAGAGATGCAGATAAAAAGGATCATGGACTGCACAAGAGCACTATCAGCACTGACAGACTCTTCAGTTCTTTGCTTGTGAGTAAGGATTTCCTGTCTCACCTGGTGCTGGTAGTAATCTCAGGAGGAAGAGCAGAAATGACCTTGAAGGGAAGAACTGCCAAGGGCTGAGTGGGAAGGCTCTGGTTTTGGTACTTCAGAAAGCAAAAGCAAAAATCCCAGCTGAAGGCACAACTGCTCTGGGGCTGCTCTGCAGGGAGGAATTCAGAACAAACAGCTGAATGACTGAAAAAGCAAAAACAATACAAAGAGGAAATGAACAGCAGTGAAACTTCTGGTTAAGTCTGATCAGAAGTAGCACTTACATGTTTTCATGTACACAGGGGACTGGGACCTAAAGACGCCTGAGTTTTCAATTTCTTACATTGTGGTGTGCATTTGGTAAAGCAAGATTCAAAAACAGAAGTAGTTACAAGCCTGGACTAGAATGCATTTATTGCCATAACCCCAGCAAACAGCATCCTGCTCCCCCAGGTACTGGCATGAATGAATGGACAAATGTTGGAATGTTAACTCTGGATGAAAGTCATATCAGTGTATGGGCTATACAAGGTCTACTTATCTCTTCACAGATCCAAGAGAAGACAAAATGTCAAGTAAAATCACAGAGTTCTTCCTAAATCAGAACACTCAATGTATAATTACTGAAGTATATTTTCACATTCTTAAACTTCCTTAATTTATTTAAAAAATCAAAAGACACAAGATTGCACGAACCAGTGGGGAGGCATCTTCATCTTAGAAAGATCTCTATGACCCATGTGGAAATGCCACATTTTAAAATGTAATTTGACATTAAAATGTCACAAACTGCCTTCACCTCTTGATTTAAGTCACTTTAATCATAGGTTTGTAGTCTGTACAGCACCTTATATTATGCACTATACTGAAACTAATTAAGACCCATCTCTTTCCAATCAGCCCAGAATATGCAGAGTCAAATATGAATTTGATGGAATGAAGGTCAGACTTTTATTGCTGCCATTCAGTGTCTTGAGCAGCCATCACTAATAACTGATCCATGAACACTTCATGGTACGCAGTTTTTGCTAAGTTAAGTGTATCTACTGCTGCTCCAAGACTTTAATCAGCTCATTCCAGTGAGACATTACACTTTGTGTTATGAACTATACTGGAAAACAATATTAACCAGAGGAACATACAAAGAAATTGTGAAAAGGACCTACTTCAAGGAAAAATATTAAAATAACTTTTTATATACAGGTAACCTGACCTTTCTACTGAGCTAATGTTTGTGTGAAGACTGCAGTGAAGCAACTGTATTTATTTACCTGAATATATTTAAACAGTTATCAATGAATGATATTAAAAATATGTATTGGCTTTTTGTGGGTGGCTAAAGGGCAACACAATGGTTGTTTCTAAATGTAGCTCTATATAGGACAGCCTTCCAAACTAAACAACAACATTTGGACTTGAAATTCAAATACAACCAAAAAGTGACTCTTCAGGGATTTAAAAACATTAAAGCCAAAAATGAAGCAAGCTTTCAGCTTGTGATGAAAAACAGCAATGAATGATAAATGCAAACCCAGTACACCTTATTTTCAAAACCTGACAAGCCCACAAAACCAGACTTGCAGTAGTGCACTCGACTGCAAAAACAATCAGTGCTTGTTTGTTCAAAATAGAAACGGTCAATACTTTAAGAGCCAACCAGGAGACATCAGTTCAGTGCTGATGGTGCTTGAGATTCATGCAAATGTCACACAGCACAGAGTGGCTGTGCAGAACTGGCAGTGTGTGCAGGACAGCGTGTGCACATTTCTGTTGTACCTTTGGACTTCTGACATTCCAAACATCAAGCACATGCTCAAGTAATTTCAAATTTTGTACAGGAGCATTTGAAGAGCTGCAGCTCTGCTACAATTTGAACCAATATGAATTGCAGCCACTGAGGAACGGAAAAGGGCAGCTCATGACCTCAGATTTGCAAGGCAAAGCTCATCAAAGTGCTTGGGCTCCGTTGCCGGTTACAGCTTCATTTATGAGAAATTGTGCAGGGTGAAAGTGAAAGGCACATATCAGTTTTTTTTCATATATACAGATAACTCTACTTTGCCTATACGTTATCTCGACTTTTATAAAGATAATACTGTGATTACTAATAACCCCAACAGGTGTGGGTTAGTTATTTTCATTTCTGTTGTTTCCTTAGATTTTAAGGCAGATGTAGAATTGAACAATTGACCCTCTGTTTAACCCAGGCCCCTGATTCATTTGCATCCTGGCACCTCTGGCTCTTCCTTTTCTGGGAACTCAGTGGTGTTTCAGTCCACTCCAGACCACAGGAGCTTCCACCAGTGCAGCTAAAGAGGCTGAAGTGCAGTCAGTATGGGGTTCACACTGTCATTTAATACAATGTTTTATACTCATTTCTGCCAAATCAAATACTTGGGTAATATCTGGGTGCAAGCAAAAATATTCTCCAGGCCCCTTTTTTTTTCACCTCCATCCAGGTTGATCAACAACAGCTGACCAAATTGATGAAGGAATTAATTGCGTGGTACAGACATTTTTTCAAATGCTGCTGGGCTGGCCTCAGTCACTCTGCAGTCCCACTGCTCCTCCCTGCCCAGTAAAATTAAGCATTCAGGTATCTAGGCTATGTTCAGCACATATAATGTGGATAGAGTTCACAAAATACTTTGGATGGCCCAGTTAAATAACAGGATATTCTGCTTATAAAATCAGCACTGCTCAGTATCAACCACTGATTCTTCTATTTAAAAGGTATATTCTCTGTTCTGAAGGGTTTGAAAAATGCTACACATTTCAGGCCTGCTTTGGTATCAGCCTGAGTAATGGTCACTGGTGACTTGCAAAAGCAAGGCTGGAAGGAATGTTCTCTCTTAAGAAAATCTCTGAAGTTTACAGTCACAGGAATGTTCATTTAAATAGCACCACATTTTACTCTAAGCTGACACTGTTCAGTCAATGTCCCTCATGTCTACTTTCCCTTTTGTTTCTTATAAATGTCACTGTGCTACCCTGGGATTTGGCTGGACACATGACTGTCTGGAGACAACAGAAATTCCAGCCAAAGGAAATGGAACAGAAAGTAATTAGAGACTCCTTTTCATTCATTTTTTGATCTGTACGATAGATAGATGTATTTCCTTCCAAAGGCTGCATTTCCCAGATGTGAAACAGTACTTCTGCAATCTTCACCACACAGCTGTGGAGTGTTGCAAATAGATTAACATTGTAAAAGGAGTAGTGCCATGAAATTCTTACTCATGAACTGTGGGAAAATTTCTGTCCTTGAATTCTAAACAATTGGCACGTTTTGCAATGTCCTCAAATTATAGTTTATAGGTCTGTAAGTCTTGCATTGTTAAATTCCTGGTACACAAATAGGAAAGAGTGTACTGTTGTTTGTTGTTTCATCAGAAAAGTTGCAGGCAGATACTTTAGGAGCAATGCTTTTATCTTTCCTGGTAGCTGTGTGGCTCAGGCTCAGACTGAAGAACAGTGTTCATTTCACTGGTTTTCTTTCACACTTTTATATTATCTGTAAATGTCTATGTAATGCCTCAACTTAGTAGCTCTAAAGTCGTATCTTTGTGTTGCAGCTCTGTATAAATGGGAAGTCTGTGCATTTCAGGTGGTAAGAAATGAACAGGATCTGCAGGAAAAGGCCCTGGAAAGCGGCAGGTTGTATCCTGGTTCAGTTCCAGTCGTCTGTTCCAAGGTAGGAGGGAACTTTTGCTTCCTTTTCCCCCTTTTACTGAGAGCTACAGCTTGGTTGGCTGGGATACCATCACCTTTTTAACCTCATCAGTTTTATCCAACAGTTTGCCAATGAGATCTTTTGTGGGAATGTGGGCTCTTAGGACTTAAATGTGGGAAATTCAGGCCCAAACCGCCTTCTGGGATAGAGAACATGATTGTAAAGCTCATTTTGAAATTATGACCTCACACCACAAGCCTGTAGAAGGAAACATTCTCTGGTCTTCCTGTGAACTTGCTTTAGTTCACAGAAAGGCCTTCAAGAGTCATTGACCTACAGCAAAAATGGGACTTGCCTTTATGCCTGCAGATTGGGGCATTGATTTGAGAGAGGTGAGCCCCTGAATTCTGTCTCAGCCTCAAATACCACTTATGTAGCTTATCTAATAACTCAGAAGAGTAACCAGAATCCAGTGTTTCCCACTCATAGCTCCAAGTCTCTCTAGGCTAACAAATACTCCTCATTCCCTCTCAATGACAAGAAACCACTCCTCAGTAGTTGGGACAACTTCCAGAACTGGAAGAAACTGAAGTTTGAATGCCCTCTTGCCCAACAGGGACACAACTCTCACTTTTTCACATATCAAAGAGGTCTGCTAAGTACTAACCAGATGCTCCAGCAATGCTCTCCTGGCTTGCTCCATCTTTAAAGGACTGCCATTTTGCAAAGACCAATTTTTGAACAAGCTCAAGGGAGAAAAGCTTCAGACACATGTCTGTAGGTAACAGTTCCTTCCTGACTATTTGCAAGAAGTACTGGCTGCTTTGGATCTCCTTTCAAAGAAACTCAATGCTCTCAGTATTCACCACAGAAAACCATAAACAGATCCAACACTTTATCTCAGAAAGTTTCAACTTCTGTTGGACAGTGCTCAAGTTATGACACACTTCCTTTTTGGCTTTTAATCTGATTAACTAGTGCAAGGCCACCAGGCAGTCTGTTTCAGAGCAGGGCTGGAATCCATGTCCTAATTCAAGATAATGGATTGTCATTCCCTGCTGGGCCTGTTTCCTGATGTGGTCCTTGCAAAAGACTTTGTCATACACAAATGATGAGCATGTAGTGCTGGGGTTCATCCAGGGACCTTCTCCTCACACTGGAGGGACAAGCAAAGCAGGTCTTTGCAGTTTGAACTGCCTTGGAAAAGCATGGGTACTTCTTGGGCTCAAGAGTTTTACTGCTTCCTGTGTAGACATGTGATACAAGTTCATCCTAACTGTGTGCAATGAGCACTGACAACAGATGTAAATAATCCAGATGAGGGGGTGGAGAGGGTGGGCACTACTCAAAATGGATGATAAAAAAATCAATTGAGAAAATGAATTTTCAACACATGGACTGTGTGGAGGAATTTGAACACATTTGCAGTGATCATCCTGACTTCTCTAAAGCTCAACTCATGACAGATAATGATAGATAATAATAGAAAGATAGTAAAGATCTTGGAACACTGAGCCTGTAATTACTTGCACAATAGTAAGCTGGAATGCTTTCACTAGATGTCTTCAACATGCAGCGATGAAAACATGATTTTCCCTCCAGCAGAGGGGGCTTGGCAGTAACTTTTCTAAACACAAAACCAAACTATTTCTTTGGAAATTGAGTAAGACTAAAATTAAACTGACTTTTGTAGGAACTTGCATAGTGTTATAGGTAAAAGCAGAACTTCTTCCAAACAAGACATTCAAATATAAACAGACACAATTCAAATTAAGTGTTTCCTGGCTATCTTTGTTTCCCTTATTTCTCAGTGTGGCTTTTCTACTTCATCAGGAAGCCCTTGCAGGGCTGACAGGCACTGTGTGCAAATAAAGAAGTTTTTGCTCCTAATTCCTCTGAAAAGATGAGTCCAAGTTCCTATTACATCTGCCCTGTAAACTACTTCAGAAAGTGTACAAGAGAAAAACAGAGAAGACACTGACGTGAAGTCCTGGTGGAAAGTTTTCCAAGCTACAGCAAAGCTGTTTATATGAAGGCAGGACATGTCCTCTGAGTAATTCAGGATCCTAGAGCACAGTTATCTCATTATTTGAGGCCACTTTATAGTTTTAAACAATTGATATAAATCTGGATGGCCAAAAGGGCAACCTCACAGTATGGGTGAGACCCAAACCATGGATGTAATCCAAGGTGGTGCTGTACAAAAGCACATTTAAAGCTAATACTTAGTGTTAAGTTGTACACAGTGTTACACAAAGACAAAAGAGGGACACAAATTTCTCTTTAAATCTAAACAGGCTGGTTAGTCTTCTGGCAAATTCCTCTTTTTCACAATTAATTGTATTTGCCCCCAGGGACTGTTTCCTTGCTTGATTTAAACTTGCACAGAGGAAAAGTACAGGCAGGTGCATTTGAATACCTGGGAATTATATTCTCCTTATTACTTCTAATGAATAATTTTACTCCACATGTTTAGCACTGTCCAGTGGTGTTCAAAACCAGATTCTTTTATTTTCTTAATGAGAACTAGCCACCAATTTTAATGACAGCTTCTGGTAAACGTAATTATTTTCACCTCTGGGGCTCCAGCTTCTGGTGAAGGAAATATTGAAAATAATGATGCATTAGAGTCACTCAAAATGAAATGAATGCCAGATGTAGCAGAAGGTGCAAATGACTCACCATGACCAGTAAAGGTGCAACACTTTCCCTGCCTGACGTGAGCACAGGGTGTCCTGTCACAGCCACAGTCAGCAGTGCCCTTGCAGGGTGTGAGGTGCATCACTGCAGCAGCCTGGGCTCTGACTACTCGCTGCCCTCACTGGTCATTCTGGTGAGTTCTTCTGAGAAGGCAGGATCTCAGAACCCACCCTGTGCTTGTGGGGTACAAGTGTCATCACCCACAGAGCCCCATCATTTTCCTTAAGTACTGATATACTTAAAAAGAATATGTGGGGGTGGTGGAGGAAGAGGAGCATTAGTATGGAAATCAGATTGTCTGTTAAACCTTCTATCTGGAAGTGGATTTACTATGTACTGACATACTGTTTCTGGTATTTCTGGTAGAAGAAAAAGGGGTTTACAGCAGTTGATTGGGAGGAAGGGGGATGTGTCAGGTCAATGTGTGTCCTCAGTCCTGAAACCAGGATCCCAGTTAATGGCTCCAGCTCTGAGAAATGGTGAGCCCCAGGCCCTCCTGCCCTCTTTCATATCACATCTCCAGCACTTCCACTCATTGAGATCAGTTCCTCCAATCTTTGGATCCGCTGTCCTCCACATCCCTTACCCCACTTCTCCAAACCCATTCCCAAACCTCTCTCTTCTCTAGAGAGCTGCCTTTCTTCTCACAAAATTAAAATATCCAGCCTTCCACACACCTCCCTGCCCCAACAACCCTGGTCTACAATCCTTTATGAACCTTCCCTATCTGTCTGCTTGGAATCACTGCAGAGTTGCCTTCTCATAACCCTTGGGCACTCCAAGCACTGCTCCTGCCTTTTGGCTGCCCAGTGCCAGGTGCCCCATGGCATCACTCCTCAGTTCCCTCTGGGCTCTGCAATAATCTGAGCTCCTTCCTGGCACCAACTCCTTGGGCATCTTTGGGAAAATCCTGACTCTTGCTTTTCAGATGGGAGGATTTCAAAACACACCAAGTCCCCCTCTGTGTTCATTCACAGCTGTAAGAGCAGCACAAAGGACTTGGATGAGGGAAAACAACTTGGTATCTCTCATAAAGCAGTGCCCTGCTGTGGGGGGTACTGGAGGGGATTGAAGAAGAGGAAAAAAAAGAGAAGAAAGGTGGGCAGTTATGGGAATTTGCAAGGGAAAAAAAAGTATCTACTTTGATGTTAATGACTTGAGTCAGAATACAAGGAGGCTGAACTTCCCAGAAAGGAAGTTCACTAACAAGGAACTAGAGAAAACCTTCAGATGCTAAACTGAAAACTCTAGAGAAAGTAGACTTAATTCTCAGGAAAAAAAAAGCCCAAACCTATTCCAAGTATAGTTAATGTAACAGACAGAAAGAAAGCAAAAGAGAAGAGCATCTTGAAACTAAAATAATTATTGAACAGAAAATAAAGGGTCAATTGGAAAACAGGGCTGGAAGCAGAAAAAAAACAGAGTGGAGTAAATTTTAAACCTGGGACATTGGGATTTGTTCACACAGAGAAAGGTCAGATGGGGACAAACTTCCAGCAGTATTATGGAAGAAGCCAATAAGGAGTTAGCTGGGACCAGCACAGAGGGAGTACAATACATTTAAAGAAAACAGGGAAAAGGACTGTGAACTGGAAGAGAGGAGACAGGCTAGAAATGAAAGAGGAAAGAAAGAAAGAAGCACCAGAATAAATACTGTATCAGATAAAGAGGGAAAAAAACACAACAGCCTGTTCTAGGTCAGCTCATGGAAACATGCAGATCTCCCAAATCTGTTTTATTAATTGCCAATGA
Source organism: Neodrepanis coruscans (assembly GCA_013400695.1). NCBI lineage: Eukaryota > Metazoa > Chordata > Aves > Passeriformes > Philepittidae > Neodrepanis > Neodrepanis coruscans. Next base: position 20,601 of record VYZS01065874.1, on the reverse strand, counting down.
CAAGTTTAAAGCTATGTGTGAAAAGGCAACTGTCTGTGCAAATTCAAAATGGACCTGGGAAAGTATTATCGCAATGGCAAAGGATGTTCCAAAGCTATAAGCCCAGAGGAGTAAAATGACATCTGACAGCTTCAGACATAAAATATTCTAGGGCAAGTGATACCCTGGATGCTGCTGACCTAAAAGCTACTAGACATTGTTACTGCTGTTATTTTAACAAGGGCATAGCTTCTTCCAGCTCAGTTCATCTTTCTAAAGCTGCTGATTCTTTGAAGGAACAGTAGGAACATTAGAAAATGTATTATAGACAAATATGCAATTGTCTCCCTTCCATTCAACACATTAACACACATACTCTTCAAAGTAAAAAAAAAAATTAATTTCTGAGTATTCTTGCACATAAAATTAAAACAAAAAAATGATTTTTAGGTCATGAAGAGACATGGGTAAGAGCTTAAAGTATAATAAAGTCCCAAGAACTTTCACATGAAAGATTCAAGCAGACAGATCATTTTACAGGCAGTGGGTCATTGACAATCAGACAAGAAGTCTGAACAGTCTTGTGGGACCTACTGTGAGATCATCACCTTAAGACAACAAAAATAATGGGTCATATTGTCAATCCAGGGATGAATGGAGCCCCCCTTGGTATGGTCAAAAAGAGAAATAAAACTACCCAACTAGTAAAGGGTGTCTGCACTGAGTTCCCAGTGACTGCAGTGGCTGAGTCACAGTGGGTTCTTGGACATGCAGGGGAGTTTTAGCAGGAAACCACCCACCACTTTATTTACAGCTCCCCTTCAGCGATGCCACTCGACTCAGCTCGGGAGGTGATTTTATCACTCTGCATGTTGTGGATGCATCTGCACAGAGACACTTTCCAAAAGGCCACCTATGTTTAGCACTGGTTTTTCATGAGGTTTCTATATATTCAGATGGAATAAACACTGTACCTTCTACCCTTGTGCCTCCTTTTCTCCATCCCCTCGAATGTGTTTGAGTCATACCTGACCTGCACACGTTGCTCAACTCATCTGTTTAGAAAGCATCATGCTGTCAGTGAGCACATGCCTTGTGAGCACAGGCAGCTACAGCACAGAAACACTTCAAAATTTGAACATTTCTGGTGTCTCAGCACTATTTTTAAGTAAGGCAGGAGTTCAAAGATCCAGAAAAGCAGGAGGAACCACAGTTCTGCCAGCCTATCCTGCCTCAACTCAGTGATCTCTACATTCAGCACCTGGGAGAGTCCTGCTATCCCACATTCAGCACATTATCTTTCTGGCAATTAACATAATTGAGTAAGTTTGTATAAAATAAGTAATTGTTTGCAAATTCCAGCCCTTAAAATTGAGACAGGACTTCCCTTGCTTTTCCTGCCACTTTTGTCCTAGTTTTATGAGAGTTAAGGTCACACATTTCCCCAGCAGCCCTTTGACACTCAGTGCCCAAATGTGAGTGGGCAGATTTTAGGTTGCATATGCAAATATAAATGTAAATATTGCCCAGTTTTTCAGTTCTTGGCTTTGTAACCACATAAAAACAGTGCAGTGTGTGCACCAGTGTACAGGATGGGAGGAAGGCTGTGGTATCTGCTGTACTGAAGTGCAAACTGCTAATTAGGAGAACAGAAGAGGAAATGGGGCAGTGATTCTCTGGAAGAGTGATGGAGTCTCTGCGCAGTCTCATGACTGCACCAAAATCCCATTTTCAGAGGGGAATGGCTACTAAATTCCCAGTGCTGAGGACTTGTCTCCAGTCAGGGAGTGCTCCTTGACACACTAAACCCAGCAGAGAACAACCCCATGACACAGACCCTCCCAAACCTGCTTCTGCCTGTGCAGGCATCTGTCATGTTTCCCCAGCCCTGAAAAGGGGGCTGGGAGGAGATAAGGGAAGAAACATAAAACCAAGAAAATACTTCTGTTGGACCCATTTCTGTCTGCATAGAGCAGTATGCAGAAAAGATTATACAAATCAGAATCAGCCACAGGACTTCTGGGAAGTTGGCAGTGACACTCTGTGTTTTGAAGTTAAGGTATGAAAGAAATTAAGAGAGGAAAGCATCTTAAAGTTGTTTCTAAAATAACCAGTACAAACATACAGTTCATCCAGTAAAAAAATTGCTTTGACAATCTATGTTGGCAGCTTCAGTCACTCAGGATGAGTTTTTCTTTTTTATGCTGCACAGAACTGCTCCTGGGTCATTTTGTAAAATCAGATTCACATTTAGCCCTGCCCTTTCAGGTACACATTTGAGAGCTCATCATACACAGAGCACAGAAAGGATGCTGCATGAATCATGGGAGATGATCTATTTGCCAAAGCTTTGTAGGCTGTACCATTCTGGGTATTTTATGCAGTGAGTCTGTCACATGAAGAGGATNCCACAGGACTTCTGGGAAGTTGGCAGTGACACTCTGTGTTTTGAAGTTAAGGTATGAAAGAAATTAAGAGAGGAAAGCATCTTAAAGTTGTTTCTAAAATAACCAGTACAAACATACAGTTCATCCAGTAAAAAAATTGCTTTGACAATCTATGTTGGCAGCTTCAGTCACTCAGGATGAGTTTTTCTTTTTTATGCTGCACAGAACTGCTCCTGGGTCATTTTGTAAAATCAGATTCACATTTAGCCCTGTCCTTTCAGGTACACATTTGAGAGCTTATACACAGAGCACAGAAAGGATGCTGCATGAATCATGGGAGATGATCTATTTGCCAAAGCTTTGTAGGCTATACCATTCTGGGTATTTTATGCAGTGAGTCTGTCACATGAAGAGGATTCAGATGTGATCTGAAACAACTCAATGAGTGCGACTGCCCAACACCCAATGGGTTTCCCTCCCCAGTCCCCAGTCTAGTGTTTCACTCTCCCCCCAGATCACACCCCTCCTACTCTTCTACCACCATCACAACCACGTGTTGTCACAAAATGAACAGAAAAGAGCCACACTCAGATCTGCCTGCCACTTGCTGGTGGAAACTGGGAATTCACTGGAATTCATGGAACTGGAGGCAGGTCACACCCATTACACCCTTGATACCACAATTTATCTACACAGTTCATATTTTACAGTTTCAAGTATGTTGTTCAGTTTCCCTGAAAAAAAAAAGAAGAAAATAAAAAAAAAAAGAAGAAAAAACCCACAGCCCTTCAGGGGGATCAGAAACCAGTTTCAGGAAACATTACCAGCTTTGATGGTAAATGCAGCCACTGAGAGTAAATGTATTTGTGCCTGTGTCTGTGTGTGCACTGGACTAAGTTTTTTATTGAATTTCATAGAAGCAGAGAAAACAGAGGAGGAAAAGTGTGGAATGCTATGAGACTTACTTCTGGAATAGCATATTGCTATATATTGCACACTTATCAGTGGTGAGCTGTTTTTAGTATGGCCCATGAACAAGCAAGAAGTGAGAACTTTCAAGTGCTTGAACCAGACAAGCTGCTTTTTCCAGCTCTGATCCCTGGAACCTTCCAGTGAAGGGATCTCTCTGCAGCCCAGTGCTCAATGAAACACTAGGAAAGGAAGCATAAAGTCTAAAAGGAATAAAAAGCCAGAATTAAAGTGGAGGAGTCAGGCAGTATCCTTTCAGCTAATTCAAAATTTCTAACACAGATGTATCCAGAAGAGAGCTTTGAATGTTTTTGTTTTTGTCTTTAATCTCTTCAAAAATAGGTTATTTTTAGCAGTGAAGCTGAGGTTTGGACTCCACTGCTCTAGTCTGGGTACAATCCTGCTTTTCTGTTTTGCTAAAATCATGTACTTGGAGATCTTTGCCCAACTGCCACTTGCAGCATTTTAGATGCAGAAGTCAAGTCTAATGTGAAGTCACATTTGCATCCTGCTGCAGCCACAGCATATCCATCACATTCCTATTAAAGCACCAGCACAGACTACAGAATACAATGTTCAACTTACATAACAAAGAAAAAAAAAATCCTCAGAAACTTCCTAAGAACACAGAGACTCTACTATTGTTCCTGTGTTTTTATGCTACTGTAACGGGAAGTCTTTGGAAGGGCTCAGATGAAACTCCTGCCAAGTTTAGAGCAAAGAAAGCTAAACTCACTAAGGATTCCCTCCTGACCAAAGCATTGTCTGCAAGGATGGGCTTAGGAAGGTATTGGAGCATTTTTAACACACCCAGAAATTCTGGGTGTCTGCCAGGCCTCTGAAGCTCAGCAAACCTCAGGATATGAATGGCCTTGTCTGTAGCTGCTCCACCTTCACCATGGGAAAGGCACAGCACTGAAAGAGAATTGCAAAGGGACTGACTGACTGCAAAATCCATACTCCCTGTTAGTATTTTAACCTTTCCTTATAGACTCAGGGAGAGAGGATGGAAACCTATTTATATGGGAAATCATGAGAGCAGAGTATTTAAATTCACATTTGTCAGGGTACTGGTATTTCTCACTAGGATTGTAGTAGGTGCTTCATTGCATGTTTGCCTATGAAAGTTCTTGAGGAAAAAGCCCCAACACTTGGCATGTGCAGAATTATATTTGCTTTTTCATGACAAGTTATCACCCATTTAATCTGAATTTTTACACTGGTAATTAGAGAAATCTAACTATGGAACTTTAGCTTAGATATATACTAAATTATCAATCACCTGAAGGCTGCATTAGTTTTTGTTGGATCAGGCTGTAATATCAGGAGTATAGAGATAATTTTGTTTAGAAGTAAACCCAGAAAGTCATGGACACAGTTTTGGTACTGCTGCAAAAACGAGAGGTTACTCTGTCCATACTCCAATGGTGTAAGACAGAGACAGAACAGGACAGACAGAGTAAAGAACTAAAGAGAAGTACAAATTTAAACTCTTTGCCTACAATAGCTCCAGTCACCTTCCCAAAAGGTTTTTCTGTGACTAAAGTTGTATTAGAATTACTTGTGTTCTAAGGTCATCACATGTCACTCCTCATACATCCAATGAGTTTTTGAAGGTCACCTTGGCAAGCTCAATTCAATTAAAGTAAATAAGGCATCCTCTAGACTCATCAGACAATTGGCCAGTATTTTATTTTGATGTTATTATGAACTGAAATAAACCTGCAATGGAAATATAGCATAGCACTCCAGTTAAAGGTAAGTGACAATAATACTTGTCACACTGTCAGAGGACAAAGTGACCCTTAAAAAGGGAGTCGCCATAGACAGAAAACCTCCCTGAGAGCAACCCAGTGAGATCTCTCCAGAACTCCTGCAGGAAATCTTCCAGGCTGGGCATTCTGCCCATTTTCATGTTCTTAATTACCTGATTTACTGATAGGGGACATGCACACAAAGCTCTACAAATTTTACATAATGTAATATTTCTTCTTAATTAATCCAAAAGTGTGTGTGGTGAGGTCTGTATGTAACTAATAAGATCTTTCTAAAATTAGAGAATGCTTCATTAACATCACTGGATGGTGCTTCTAATTTACTTCTGGGGTCTTATATTCTGTCAGAAACTGTCAGCTTATTCCTAGAAATTCTTCTGGAGTTGGAATATGGTGAAGCTAATCAATCCTGAACACAGCTTGTTGAGTTCACATGTTAAATTGGCTGAGGTTTGCAATAAATCTGAAGAGGGAAAATGTCTGAAGAAAAAAATCCAATTCTTCTTCCACAAGAGCAGTTATGGTGGAGTTTTTTTCCCCTTTTCTTTTCTTGAAAATGAGGAATGAATATTGGTACTCTGAAGAAAACTACTGACCCACCTATCAGGACCTATCCTTTCTCAAGGGACAGAGGAGGAACACAAATCTGGATAATTTCTCACTGCTTTGAAAACAAAACATAAAGATTCACATGAGCTATTTCTTGCCTAGATCTTTGCAGACAGATGTTACATAACTAGCCAAGACAATAAGACAATAATAAAATGTATATCGGATATATCTCTACAGTAGAATAAAAGGTGCACATCCAGTATTTTCTATCTTTTAGATAAGAGTTATTAGATAGTGCAGGACCTAATAATATTCTATCATCACAGGAGAAAGATCTGTCAGTTAGGACAGATTACAGTCACAGTAGGAATACAGAGGTCAGCATATCATGCCTATGTAAGATATTTTCTCAAGGCTGAGTTTTAATAGTGATTTATTCAGATTTAGTTATCCAGGTTTGATGGCTTAAAGTATTGGAAGTCCAACCAAATAATCTGAAAGTGTCTCAGTGAATGGTGAAAGAAATAAGACTCTCCACCTGGATCTGGATGAGAAGATGTGAGACATTGCTATGCCACCACCTTTTGATTTCTCAACTTCCCATGTGCTACTTCTGCCTCCTGCAGCAGCACCATCTAAGTCTGTGTTCACTTTGAGAACAAGATCGCTTTTTTCGTTTTAATTTGGACTGTAGAATCTCTATATTCAATGAAAAAGTACTGAAATTTGGATCCATTTCACCATATTAAGAATGAATCTTAATCAGTTTCTGTGTACTGAAGACTAAAGGTGAGGAACACTTGAGTCATTTCTTCCACCTCACCACAACCATAGAAATCTATACATGTGTTGATTATGCCCATGAATAAAATGCATCAGAAACTGATTCCACAACACTTGACTTATTTCAGTAGAAGCTCAGCTTTTGCCTGTGGAATGGAATCATGGGAGCACCAGAAAGATCATCAACACTGTCCCCCTGCAGCAGCAAATGAGAATTTGTAGTCATATAAACCATTCAGGACAATCTAAACAGGCACTGAAAAGAAAAAAAAAGTGGAGAAAAATGCCTGTAAGAATGGGAAACTATAAAAGGAGAGGGTAAAGATATCATGAAAATAGTAACAAAGATACACTGGAGACCTTTTTGGATTATTGACTGATGTTTTGCTTGGTATCCTCAAGATTCCCACTCAAAAATAAATTTTCCCCAAAGTTTATGACCAGACCAGAAGCCCCTTCCCATATTTCATGGATATGTAACTGCCTGTAACTGCAGGTACAAACAGTAGCATGGGCTCCAAAACCCACAGCACAATTCAGCAGCAATCCTGTGCCATGTCACCACTGTCCTTTCAAGGGCTTGGGATCTGAAAAGACATGAGGACGGGGAGCTGAAGAAACAGAGAGTTTGGCTACAAGCAAGGGAGAAAGCTGGGGCAGCAAGGGAGGCAATGGAAAGGGAGCAGAGGTCTGTACTGGCTTAGTATGGAAAGTATCACTCAGGTGTTTTACTTCAGACTGCAGTAAAATTAGCAACTGGCTCTGAAATTCAATATTTATGATCCTCCAGCCAGCACTGAAACCTCTGTAGCCCAGTAAGTGTATCTGGAAGCCAAATTAGCTTTATTTTGCTTTAATATATCCAGCCCAGTATTTATAGGTGCAGTTCCCCTGAACAGCACCCTGCTATCTGCAATTACCACCAACATTATTTTTAGAGATCCTAAGTTCCTTCATCAGTTGTGGAGTATGCACATACAGACACACACACAGTAACACAAAATTGTTATTCACATGTAAAAAACACCAGAAAGCAGCCTGCCCTTTCACAGTATTTTTACCAACAATTTGAGACTCTCCTTTTTTTTCCCCACTCAACTAATTACCAAGAAAGATGTCTAAACTACTGAAATGTAGAAAGCCTGAACCACATTTTTGTGTGGTTAACTGCTCAGCATTTGAATTCATGGCACTAATGCAAATCTGGATTTGACTTGGTTAATATCAACAAAGAGCTTCCATTGAACATCAGACAGGATCCATTTAGTCTGGGCTCAAGGAAACCAGCATTAACTACCCCTGAAAAAGTGACTAATATAATTTAAAATAAACAATTCCAAAATAGCCATCTTAGAAAGAAACTTTTCTCATAACCTCAGACAGTTAATTTATTGCTTACATGAAATATAGCAGTTTCTCTCTCTGACAGTAAAGTATTTCAGATAGCCAGCAGACATGTGCACCTTTTTCAAAGACAAACCCACTCATTCCTATTGTCCATCCTGGCAGGACTTGTACCTGCAGAACAGCACCAATTCCAGTTCATATAGCATTTAGTAATTCTGTAGAAACTGGCTAACCCTTGTCTAGGTAGAGGCATGATGCTTATCATGGCCTGATAACAAATTGGCGATATCCTCAACATGTATTTTGTTCTTGGCATAATGACGTTGTAATGACAACTGTGCCAGACACACAGAGTTTTTGGGGGATCTGTAGCATGATAACTAATATCAGTGTGAAGTGAGTCATCTTTGTAGCCATTTTACCTGGAAGACTTGACTAAAAGGATAAGAGGATGAGCTGTATTTATCAGGCCACTTTATTATCTCTTAACTTAGAAAATGATTTGATGGATAGTTTCACAGTGGAGATCTGTGAGGAAATATCCAGTCACAATAGTTACATCTTTTGGACATGTGCCATTTAAAGGCATCAAACTCTGCCCCTGATACCCAATCAAGGTGGGTGACAGAGGTTCACACTTCACTCAGTGCTGCTGGTTTCGCTGCATCTGAAAGCAGACTCAGAGACTGTGTGATGTCTAATTTACTTGTAAAATCAAAGAATTCCGATTTCAAGGGTTTCGTTTAAATGAAAATTCTGATTCTGGAGAAGAAAACAAAACCCACTAAAACAGGAAGGATGGTATTGTGGTTAAGTTTCTAGTATGGGGCTCTGAAGACCTGAATTATGTTCCATTCCTAGCCCTTCTGCAGACTGTCTTGCTCTGTGACTTCAAGCAAATCACTGAATCACTTGGGGCTTCAAGTTTCCCTTTTCTAAAGATGATGTTGGTGAGTTGATCAGTGTAGATAATGAGCACATTCACGTAAGAGCTACCATTTACAATATCAACACAAGAGAGGCTCTAACCACAAAACACTAATAGAAAAATATGTGACCCTATTTATTGAATAGTTCTTGCAAGAAAATAGCAATTCCATATTAAATTCCCACACTGATTACCCACTTACTAAACCAAGCTCTAAACAACATTCTATTCCACAGACACACTGGCCTGCCAATTAATTCAGATTCATAACAGAATCAGTATCTACTTCTATTCTCAAAAGTTAGGAAAAGGCTAAGGGGATTGCCTGCTGATTTTTTAAGTCTTTCAGGCTTTTTCATTTTTTTCCCCAGAGGACTGTCCCTGCAGGGGGGATGAATTCAGCAGGATGTGGAGTGTCCCATAATGGAATTTATACTGGGGAATACCATACATGGTATCACAACCTCCTGTTTCTTGGTGGTTTCACAGGGTGAGGAAAGGCTTGGAGAATAAATAAAGGAAGTTCTGCCTGCATTACACTGCTGCTAGTAGAGAGAAAAGTGTGAGTTTTGGAAAACCAACAGGAAAATATCTCATGTATCCCAAAAGATACTGTACTCTCCTACCTTCAAAACCATCTTCAGACCCATGTTTTTTCCCTTGGTGCCTCCTGGCAGATCTTACCTGGCACCCATATTCCCAGTGCTTTCTGAACAGATCCCCTCTCCCCTTTGCCCTATTTGCAGTCATGCTCCTGCTGCACAAATGCTCAGCAATTCCTTTGAATTTTTTGTCATCTTCCAAAACAATGTTTAGAAAATAAATATGACTTTTATTTTTAGCAGAAGCTGAATGTATTCTTTATCCCAGCTTTTGGAGTTTTACTGATACAAACCTTCAGATCAAAAGCATTTACTTTCCTGCCCCAGGAAACAAGAGAGAAAGGAAGATGGGATAATGTCTCCCAACAATTTTCTCCACAGACTTTGCTTTGCTTTCCTGAGGCATCAGCAGGGAAGAGAATGACCACAGTTTGTTTCTCCACCTGAAAAGGTACTTAATGAAGAAAAGAAAAATAGGCATTTCACACAGAAGGCTTTACTTACTAAACAGACTCTAAATCTAATTCACCTTGCAAAAAGCAACTGCTCATTAAGCTGAGTGACAAGAGCACAGACCAGAATAATCTGAACTGGCAGCTGTGCTTTCAACATCAGTCCTTTCTGAAGATCTTTCTCCGTGTGCTCTGTCCAGCAGCTCTGCACCGGTTCCAAATTTCTGCACTGCCCTCTGCTGGGTACAGTAACATCACCCCATTCAGTCCTGCTGACATGGAGCTCTTCCCAAAGCCCAGACTGTAGGGCTTTTAAGTCAAGGGAGAGGGATGGGAATGAGGGATTGCAAAAATGAAACATGAATGGGTAAAACTGAAGAATATCCCAGGAAAGCTTAATTTGTAGGACGTCTAAACCCCCACTCCTTCCTGTCACAAGAACTTGACGGTAAAAGTCTCCATGTATTACAGCTGATGCCCACTTCTCCTGAGCGAGCCTTTTCAAGGCACTTTATGGAGCACCCCACTCTCACTATGACTCACATAGAGATGGTGTCAAACTCTAAGCAGCAGCCTGACACACTTGGCTTTTGGTGTCTGAGCTGGCAGGCTCACTCCATCACTCTCCTCAGTGACTGGGAGTTCACCTACCCATTCGAGCCTTGCCAAGCTCTGAAGCTTTGCAACTCAACATTATTACCACATTCCTACTCAATAAAGACGATTTTTGGACACTCTCAGCTGCACTACTCAGTACATGGCAGACAGACTGCATGTGCACCTGCAGGATCTTTCCCTCGTGATCCTACAAAATTAAAAATTACGTGAGAGTGAAACAGCTTTCCTGGCACATCTACAGCAACCTCCAGCCAACTCCACCTCATCTGAGAAACATGCACACCACTGTGTTGCATCACAGCCATGCTCCAACTGAAAGCCACAGTGATGGAGGAGCAGGGAGGGAACTCGGCTGGGTGCCTCAGGGATTAGGGAAGAGTTAGAGGATCTGAGCTGTACTTTTGGCTGTGATTTGCTTTATCTTGACAGACTTGAGGGCTTAAAAAACATTTCCTTTGAAGGGCAGAGAAGAAGAAGGCAACTTTGTTTTGCCTAAGCAGACTTTTTAAGTTGTTAAGGGCAAGGCCTGGTTGTGTTACCTGTCTGAACATGAACATCAAACCAGCCATTGAATCCACTGGCAGCATGGAGTGCACTGCCCCAAAGCAAAAAGTGGCAAAACGCTTCTCAGCATTTCATGTTCAAATTGTAAAGTAAATTTCAGTTCCAGCATTCTTTCATGCTTTTTGTTTTGCACAGAAAAGCAGATGAGCTTCCCCCAGCTGCTCATGCCAAACCTTGACTAAAGCTCTGTTGGTCAAAAACTCTTTGAGAGAGGATTGTGAGCACAAAGTGAATCTCTGTGCCAGGTCTTAAAATTAATGCCAAGCTCTGTTTCTCCAAATTCATGGCAACTATACTCTTGCATGACAGAACTTAAGCAGTAAATGTTGGTGTCTAAATCATTATCATCAATTTCCAGGTTCACCTAATGGACATTGGCTGCACATCAGTGTAAGGTCTTGTATTGCCGTCGGGTTAAGTCAGTCTGCAACCACACTGGATTCTGAAAAGACTATTCAGTCTCAAAGCAAGAAATATATTCCCTCAGCTTCATTCCAAAGGACAACTCACAATGCCTTGCCAGTCCCTTTCCCCTTAATCATTTGACAGAGACATTTCCTTGTCATTAGCACAAAACATAATGTTGACTGCAGGGAAACTTCATGGCCTTTTAAAAGTGGTGGTTATAACTTTAAGGAATGACTCACTTTGGAAGAAAGGACGCTTTAATGGTTGTGCTTAAGGGAGCACCTAAAACACTGGTCTGGTACTTGAAGTTTCAAATCTCCGTCTGGGTGAGTAGAACATCATCCCAAGTGTCCTGCACTGACTGCTGGCAAGTTTATAAATATAGCTGGAATTAGAACTTTTAACTCGGATTACTCTGCAGAAAACCCCAAGGGAAATTCTACTTTGAGAACTCAAACCCCAGTGTATCATCTTTACAGTCCTCTAAGTGAAAGGATCATAGGCTTCTCTGAATGTTTTTTCTCACTTTAAAATTATTACTGGTCTATTTATTGCCCTTTGTTGGACATTTAAGTTATACATTAAGTCCTCTCACCTGTTCTGTCCATGCTGACCTGTAAGCTCTGAGGACAGCAGCCACCTTCACGTTAAAACTTCCCACACTGTTTGCTGACTTGCTTTTTTTGCCATTCCCCCCTCCGTTTTGAGCTGGCTGCCAGTCAGAGCCTCATCCATCACCTACCTCTAGTGTTCCCTCTCCTCCCCGGGGCCTCAGAGCGCTCCAGCGCTCGGGCTTCCCCCGCAGCACCTCCCGCCGGGCCCGACTGACCCTGCCCGAAAAACGGGGGGAAAATAAAGAGTAAACCCAGATGTAGCCGGACGGGAAAACCGGGATCACACGGGGCCGGGCAGCAGCAACAGCGGCGGGACTCTCTCGGCAGCGCCGCCACCCCCTGGCACCCGGACACTCGGATTCTTTGGGAAAGCGAAAGTGAAGCAGGGGCCACGTGTTTTCCGAGAAGCAGGGGAGGAGCCGTGTGAGCCCATCGCAGCCGCCGGATAAATAAAAAGCGGCTGCGATGCGCGGGCCCAGAGCGCTGGAGGTGCCGCTGCCCGCCCGCCCCGCGGCAGCCCCGGCTCGCCGCGGCGCCAGGCAGGGCCCCCGCGCGGAGGATGCTCGGCCGGCCGCCGGGGCCAGGACCAGGACTAGCACTAGCACTAACACCGGCACTAGGACTAGCAGCGTGTGCTGCGCTCCGGGGACCGTCCCAACACACGGCGCTCCGAGGTAAGGGAAGGGTCTCTTTCCCGGGGGGTCCTGGCGAAGCCCGACGCGCACGGAAAGGCTCCTGCAGCCAGAAGAGGCACATTTCGGACGAGCCCTGCTGGCTGAGCAAGAGCGCGGTGGCTTCGGGAGTCTTTGCCATTTTTAAATGTCNTAAGGGAGCACCTAAAACACTGGTCTGGTACTTGAAGTTTCAAATCTCCGTCTGGGTGAGTAGAACATCATCCCAAGTGTCCTGCACTGACTGCTGGCAAGTTTATAAATATAGCTGGAATTAGAACTTTTAACTCGGATTACTCTGCAGAAAACCCCAAGGGAAATTCTACTTTGAGAACTCAAACCCCAGTGTATCATCTTTACAGTCCTCTAAGTGAAAGGATCATAGGCTTCTCTGAATGTTTTTTCTCACTTTAAAATTATTACTGGTCTATTTATTGCCCTTTGTTGGACATTTAAGTTATACATTAAGTCCTCTCACCTGTTCTGTCCATGCTGACCTGTAAGCTCTGAGGACAGCAGCCACCTTCACGTTAAAACTTCCCACACTGTTTGCTGACTTGCTTTTTTTGCCATTCCCCCCTCCGTTTTGAGCTGGCTGCCAGTCAGAGCCTCATCCATCACCTACCTCTAGTGTTCCCTCTCCTCCCCGGGGCCTCAGAGCGCTCCAGCGCTCGGGCTTCCCCCGCAGCACCTCCCGCCGGGCCCGACTGACCCTGCCCGAAAAACGGGGGGAAAATAAAGAGTAAACCCAGATGTAGCCGGACGGGAAAACCGGGATCACACGGGGCCGGGCAGCAGCAACAGCGGCGGGACTCTCTCGGCAGCGCCGCCACCCCCTGGCACCCGGACACTCGGATTCTTTGGGAAAGCGAAAGTGAAGCAGGGGCCACGTGTTTTCCGAGAAGCAGGGGAGGAGCCGTGTGAGCCCATCGCAGCCGCCGGATAAATAAAAAGCGGCTGCGATGCGCGGGCCCAGAGCGCTGGAGGTGCCGCTGCCCGCCCGCCCCGCGGCAGCCCCGGCTCGCCGCGGCGCCAGGCAGGGCCCCCGCGCGGAGGATGCTCGGCCGGCCGCCGGGGCCAGGACCAGGACTAGCACTAGCACTAACACCGGCACTAGGACTAGCAGCGTGTGCTGCGCTCCGGGGACCGTCCCAACACACGGCGCTCCGAGGTAAGGGAAGGGTCTCTTTCCCGGGGGGTCCTGGCGAAGCCCGACGCGCACGGAAAGGCTCCTGCAGCCAGAAGAGGCACATTTCGGACGAGCCCTGCTGGCTGAGCAAGAGCGCGGTGGCTTCGGGAGTCTTTGCCATTTTTAAATGTCTTTTGTTTGTTTGTTTCTGTTTTTTTTTTCCCGTTCCTTTTTGGCTCCGTGTCCGTCAGACAGAGCTGTCGTGCCCGTTGCTGCAAAGCGAAGAGGCAACAAAGCGAGGGCGCCGTGGGATTTGTGCTGTGCACGGCCCCGCACTGGCGCTGGGAGCCGGGGCAGCCCCGGGACGGAGCGCATGGAGGGTCCGGTACGGACGGGCCCCTCCGGCCGAATCGTGACACCCTCGCCCCAGCGCCCGTTGTGACTCTTAAGACTGGCGTGTCCCGTGTTTGCTCCGTGCCTTGTGGAAAAGCACTGCAAACTCTCGGCTCTCCACAGCTTCTGCTAGGGAGCCCTTTGATTTTTTGATCGCGCGTTAGTGATTATTTCTCCCCAGCGTGTCCTGAAATTAAATTTCCAGTTTTAATACTGAGCGATAATCCTGGCCCAGTAATTGGAAAAACTGGCATCAGTTTCCTTCTGCTGTGCACAGCAAGCCCAGTACTGCTTTCAGCCTGTTACTTGCCAGCATAAGGATTTTATAACCCTCTTAGCCGCTTGAGGAGGTAATACGACCTAAATGAAACCAAACATCAAGTTGTTAAATTAGCACAGACAGGAATCCAGCTGCGTACTTTCTTTGAAATCCTCATTAGCATGTTACCCTGAACTGTAAGATGGCTGAGGGATTCATTTCTGAGAATACTTCAAGGTTTCTCAACAAGCTGCTGCTGCAGATCTATATCTGACTATAGGGATAAATCCTAAAATCTATGCTTGCCAGTAAGGTCAAGGCAGCCAGCGGAGATGTATTGAACCACACTGTCAGAGGCAGACATTTCAGGCCAAACTCATTCCTGGTGCAGCACTGCTAATTCCTTTGAAGTAACACCAGGGATGAATTTAGTCCCTCATGCTGAAAGATATATCAATAGGAAGCAATTTAGATTGGGCCATTTAAAGTGCATGTAATACAGAAAAGAGAGAGAGACTGCAGAGTAATGCTTCAAGGGTTCACAGAGGTTGAGTTGTATAGGGTAGTGAGGTTGTAGCATTGCTGTCTCAAGGGAGAGTTGGGGGAATGGGAAATTGCCTTTTATGGCTGAGCCTCAGGTTAACAGGAGAAAGAAGTTTTAGGATTGCTGTGTAACTTGGCCATATTACAGGCTGCCCCTCCAAGTTACACTTCAGTTGCACCCTCTTCCCCAGTTATCGGGAAACATAACCTTCACTCACTTTCTCTTTCCCACACTATGCAACAAATAACGACCTTGTCTGAGTTTTGACATTGCAGTTGGGATTAGGGAGGGGAGAGAGGGAGGAGCAGAGAAATTGGCAATTCCGTTGTAAAACCCTGTTGCTTTTTTTCTCTAAAAACTTCCGAGTCAGATGAGGTGTACACACGATAACTCTTCATTGAGAAGTCATTTGACTCACTGGGCTCTGATACAGTTCTGTGGGCTTATGGCAGGGAAACTGCATTATCCTGTGTAGCTGTTATTGATCCTTGCTAAATATTTTTGGACTTCTGGATTTTGCCATAGTGACAGACCGCTAACCTTGTCCGAAAGCAAGCAGTTGTTCGCCCAGTGTAAATTGAAAAATGAATATTTCATTGTTTTATAATGGGTGGGAGGGATATCAATGGAAGACTTGGTCATTCAGCAATTGCAGCCTCTTTTCTCCGGGGAATCTCACGTTGTGTCTCTCTCTCTGGCATTTAAGAATAGCTGCTGGAACGCTGCCCCGCCGTAGCCCTGACGCTATGGAAGACCGCCTCCGCTGCTCTCGGCTGTAGGATGGTAGCGCACAGCAAGGTGTCAGCAGATAATGCAGTTGGAGCAGACCCAAGGCGACTACTCGACCCTCCGGCACGGGATCGTTCGCAGGCACGAGGCTTCCCGGGCCCCGGCCGGTCCAGCGCTGTGCAGGCACAGGGCAACACGCACTTCCGAACCTTCCGCTCGCAGGCCGATTTCAGCAGCATCACCCGGGCCAGCAGCCTGCTGGATGCCTGTGGCTTCTACTGGGGACCTCTGTCTGTCAGTGCCGCCCACGAGAAGCTCAAGGCTGAGCCCGAGGGCACCTTCCTCATCAGGGACAGCACGCAAAAGAATTGCTTCTTTGCCATCAGTGTTAAAACTGCCACTGGGCCCACCAGCATCCGGATTAACTTTCAGACGGGGCGTTTCAGCCTGGATGGCAGCAAAGAGACTTTTGACTGTCTTTTTAAGCTGCTGGAACATTACCTGAGTTCCCCCAGGAAGGTTCTGGTTACCCCCCTGCGCAAGGTGCGGGTGCGGACGCTGCAGGAGCTCTGCCGCAAGAGCATCGTGAAGACTTTTGGAGGAGAGAACTTAAACCAGATCCCCCTCAATCCTGTTTTAAAGGACTATCTGAAATCTTTTCCCTTTCAGATATAAGTACAGCATTAAGTGCGTAGGGACACGTGAGAAATGTGTGACAAAATCCAGCTTCCTGGGTTTTTAAATATGTTTGACAGTGAGCAAACTTATTTTTGTAGCAATTTACTGTATTTTGGGACGGAACCTGAACACTTGACTTCTTATGTTTACAAAAACTGTTTGCACAAACCTGGGGTTTTAAAACCCTGGCATAATTTTTCTGCCAAGCAGAAGATTTTATTATTTTATAATATTTTTAATGATATTAAGGTAATAAACTTTATTGTGACAGTTTTTAAAAAAAATAGCCTCTCTGTTTTCAGTACCTGTCCTGCTGACAAACTAGGTGCTTAACTGAGTGTGTAAGTGCAGACAGGTCTCCATGTGGTTCTGCTCTTTGCCTTACTTAGTGCTAGTCCAGCAAGCAGAGGATTCCTGCCCTCAAAAGCCTTATAACAGAAAGATACAAGCAAGTAGAAAATGTACTCGAGATGAACCTGCCCAGGAATTCATCTTCTAAATCCATGAGAGCAGGAACAATGTGTTAAGACAACATTGGTGCATAGTTTCTGATACAGTGAATCAAACCCTTGGCTGAGCACATTGCACCAACTCTGCCTTGCCTTGTTTCTTTTAGGAGGTGTGAGGCCCAGAGCAAGAAGAGGTTGTCTGGCATAACCAAACCCCATGAACCTCAGTGGGGGAAAATAAAACTGTCCAGAAATGCCATTAACACACTTTAAAAGTCTGTGAACACCATATCATTATGGTGCATTGGGGAAATGATAGCTTAGGTCTCTTAGAAAATTAACATACACAACATGACAAGGGTGCAGACATCCTTAGACCTAAAAACGATTTTTCTTGTCTTAAATTCCTGGTGATCTACAGAGCACAGATTTGTTTACAAGAACCTATGACTTTGCCCCATGACAGGATGGAGAGAGCATAAGCCTGTTCATTTGCAGCTGTAATTTCTAGTGGTTACACTGCATTCAGAGAAAGTTAAACTACATCAGTTCTGTAAAACTGCCCTATAGAGCTGCAACTGAATGACTTGAGAGGCCTGATTTGGCAAAATGTCACCTGCATTATGAGAAAGAGATTCTCCCCTCCCCCAAGCATTTCCTGAAATCCATGAAAAGCTGACTTAGAAAACCAGCTGAACCAAATCACTTCAAAGAAGGCACAGAGTCTTTCACAGAAATGTACTCTATCAGCATAGATCTCCAGTGCTTACAGGAACTGTAAGCAGTAAATGAAGTCATCTTTAGAGTTTGGGAGATAAAAGGTCTCTCCCCCTGCTGTAATTTACATTCCTTTTAACGATAAAGCCACTTTTAGGAAATACTGAGTGTATGTTTTATAGTGATCCTTACTGAATAATTTGTTTAGTATTTACCAGATCAGCTCTTGTTGATATTTCTTGGGAATAAATAGGTTTCCTTCTCAAACACGACTGGGGGGTCACTCAGTGCATTAGATGTTGTGAAAAAAGGGAAAAAGAACACACAGGCAGTAATAGCATGTGCCTTTCTAGTGTGTTGTTTCCCTAAAAATGTTCTGTGGGTCAGTACATTTTTGCTTAATTCTAAAGCTGGATTTAGTTGCCAAATGATACATTTTCCCAGAGCAGCTGCAAGGATATAAATTTGGGAGGCAGTGAATACTGTGCTATTCAGTAGATATAGGAGAGCAGAGCAAAGCCTGAATGTGAATAGCATTAAGAAGTTAAATTGGAAAAAAAGCCTTTGTAGGGTGAAGGCTGCCAAACTGGTTTGCTGTCAGCAGAGATTGTTATCCCTTTCCCAAAGTCTTCCCAGCTCCACATTTTTAACCTTTTAACCCTTCAGGTCCCAAGCTGCCTTGCCATATAAATGAGTGTCCACAAGACAGCATTAGTGGTGGAATAAGCACAATGTAGCTTAGAAGGTTCTCTGCTTCCTCTGATAAAACCAAACAAAACTAGAGCTAGGTAGTAAAGGGTTTCCCACTGGGAGGCATGGAATGAAAAGCAGAAGGATTGAGCTCATATGATTTTCTTCCTGGCAGAAGCAAGCATATTTTCTTTTTCTCTCTTACTGCTTTAGAGCAAGTTTAGGAAAAATAATCCATACCCTCCCACATGAGGTGCCTAAATAACTTCATTTTGTCTTTAATATGAAATGCAAATATGGGTTACCTCAGAAAATTACATTATCTTTTTACCTCCCTTATTTCTCTTCCCCTTCCTTTCCTTCTCTCTCTCTCCCCAGTATAAAATAGAGTGGCCAGGCAGATCCTCTTTCTAGCAGGTATATGTAGGTTGCTGCAAAAGCAACTGAGAAATCCTAACCACAGCATGTGTGTCCACAATGTCACTGTGACTTGCCCTCTGTAAGAGCCAATTAAGGGCTCTCTGAAACGTTTTCTTGCCTGTGTGCCCTGATTTAAGGGCACTGATTTAAGTGTCACATCTAAGGGGTACAGCAGGAATCTCCTGAAGATCTCTGTAGTAATGTCAGCTGTCACATCTCTCATCCTCAGCTTTAATAAAATTACCAGCAAGGTCAAGTAAGGAATTTGCAGTACTCTGCACCTAAAGCAATGGAAACACATAGCAGTGCAGTGATTTTAGTCTCACCTAAATAGTACATGAAGAGTGGTGATCCCAGTGCTTCCCCCAGCTCTTTCCTCTGGTATTTTGACTGTGACTGAAAAGTGAAGTAAACAGTCAATCTGTTAAAGGACTATGGAAGAATTTGAGCCACACTCTGGAGCACAGCAAAGCCATGTTTTGGAAGAGACTGCAATAATTATAGTTACGGAGGGAGGGACAGCTTTAAAATGATTTTATTTGCTGACTCTGTCAGCTGCAGGTTCTCTTTCCCACAGAGCAGCAGAATTTGGGACACCCCCAGCCCTGCAAGACTGCAAGACTCAGGCTTCCTCACTTTGGAGAGTGAGATACACATTTACTTCCAGAGTAGGTTCATTTACATAAAATGCAACAGCTGTGAAATAGTTGCAAACGGGCAGAGCCGATTAATAGTCGTGTGGATGTTCAGAGGAGCTGGTTGTTTAAGCCATGAAGAGTTACTGAATGCTCTGTAGGAGGAGCTTCTTGAACGACAAGCGTGAGCCGTCCCGCTGTGAAGCTGTGGTCACACTAATTCTGTTATGATTGAAGTCATTTACAAGAAGTGAGGCTTAGCTGCAGTCAGCACCGATGCTATTTTCAATAGGCAACGAAAAAAAGTGTCCCCTAGGGCAACACGCTGCCCGTATCTAACCATCAATACTCTTCGCCCAGCTTGTGCTTAATCCTCTATTGAACAGTGTATCCACCTCCTGAACCTTCTTGAGATCCAGGGTCAGCCCTGTCTGTTGTGCTGGGCTGTCATTCAGTCCCTGGCTCTCCTTCCAGCTCTCCAGTCCCAGTGCAAACAGCTGCGTGAGCAATTCATTTATTCACTAACTCCGCTGATCTGAGCCAAAGGCAGTGTAACAGGGACCTCATTCGGGCTTTACATTGCTTTTTGTGCAAAGTGTAAGGTAACAGCTGCCTGTGCCATAGGTTTTCAGGCAGTTTCTGCCAAGATTTTTCATTGCCTCTGAGTTGTCTGCTGTCATACTTCTGCATAGTATCAGATCCTGTCCCTGTATCTGAATTTTTCCTCC
>VYZS01065853.1:26111-36572 GCA_013400695.1 Neodrepanis coruscans | reverse complement strand
AAGGCTGGAGCCTTTCAGGCTCTTTCAGGGGCCTGGTACTTCTCATGCTGCACAGGAGATGTGAGCTGGGGCCGTAACACAGGGAGCTGTGTTTGGGAGTGGATTGTACATCACCATAACCATGTTAATATCCACTGGGAAATTAATTTTTAAGAGACAGGTGTCATCCTGAGGCGCTCATGAGAGAAAGATATCCAAATACAAGAGCTTTCTGTGGTGTGTGGATGACCTGTTAATGAATTTAAAGGATAATTTCCATGTTGTATATGTTCAATAATTTATCTGTCAGAAGGAGAAAAGGAAAACAGCCAATCTGTGTGGCTAGCTAGCAGGAGTTGCCCAATTCTTTGATAGACTGATGAATTGTTCAGAGTAACAGCTCTTTACAGGTTCTGTACAGTGCCAAAAAGTATCATCCTTGAGGTCAGTCTAGTGTGAATTTGCTTGAGAACCCCCTTGGATATCAGAATAGGCCAAGGAATAGATATACTCCTTGGTATATCCATATTCAACTAAACAGAATCATACATATCAAGTAGGTATAAAAGAAGCTACATATGCTAANTGCTGGGGGCACGGAAACCCAAGTGCAAACTCCAGTCTGTCAGCAAACAAACAGTGTGAATGCATCACCTGTCAATATGGAAAGGAATTGAAGCCTGTTAATGGGAGTTCAGACAGTCTGGCAGATTGGAAATGCTGGGAGAATTTTTAAGTGCAGGAAAGCAGGTGAAAATTTAAAATGGTTTCTCTTTAGATGAAACTATTCACAACAATAGCTATGTGGCAGGACGATAATCCTGTCGGACATAACCCTGCCTGTATTTGGGCCAAAAGGTCAATATTCTGTGCCATGTGCTAATTTCTGTGTTGCAGCTCTTGCATTTGAACTGTATGATCAAAGCTAAATTGCAGCATGAGGAGGTCGGAAACCTCCCACAAAATGTGTGTCACACCATCTCACCATGAGTATGGTCTGTGACAGGGCTGAGTATGAGAGAAAGAGCCTGATATGGTCTCAGTTTGATGAGGAAAAATACTGTTAACAGCTTTGGATACGAAGGTTGATTTGTTGTATCTGTAGAATGAAAAGCAGACTAGTCAGAAAGGGACGGGTGTTTCTCAGGGCAGTTTGCCAGGATCATTGCTCTTTGGGAAATATCTCTTGCAAAAAACATTATTTCTCTCACTAGGCAGATGAGGTGGTGACTGCACCTTCCTGGCAGCCTCCCTGTCTGATGCTGTTTGGTTTGCCTGCAGGCTGTATGAGCTGTAATGCTATCATTATAACTCAGACTTGACAGCAGTGACAGCAACTAATGTGTCATTTGACTGGGAGAAGGGGCATCTCACTTGTTTTTTTTCAGACAAGGCAGGACTAGAAGTTAAGCTGCTTGATGGAACAGTGGAGTGCTTTTGTCCTGAGTGCTGTGTCAGTATGAAACTGCAGTGCATTTTTTGAGCACTGAATAAAACATTTTTTCCTCCCCTTCCCCAGTGTTGCCAGCTAAGAAGCACAAAGCTATCAAATCAGCAATTAGTAGTGAGTGAGACTGGTAGCAAACCCACGGTTTTTCCCTTCTTGCTTATTCTGACATAGTTTTAGTTATGTATTCATTATTTTTAAAATCATTATGCCACTCGACAGTCCTGCCAAATGAGGAGGAGGCAAAGCCCTTGCTGCATCAACTTCCGTCTTCTATTGTGTGTTGTAACTTTAGAGCTTTGCTGTTTTATTGTTCTCTTTGTGATTACAGCTAAGGATTCCTGCCTGATTATTAACTGGAGCTGCAATTGCAAAGTTTATCTGCAAACAGAACGAAGCATTCAATCATACCGATTTGTTTCTTCACAGCTGCTAGATATTTTACCTCTGCAGTTTGTAAGTCTGGAGCTTGACTTGAATCTCCATTTTCTTCTCTTGGTATTATTTATTACAGTGATTTATTGTCTGGTATCCATTTATATCTAATTTCATACAAGAGCTCTGTTATTTTGAGCCTGGACACAGAAAAATTGCTGAGTGCATAGGTCCAGTTTTGTGGAGATATGCCCACAGATTTCAGTGTAAGTTGGATCAGGCCAGTGATGCATGAGGCTGTGACAATTTTTATAGCCTTTCATGCAGGAGAAACATATGTGCCCAAAACCACTAAAATTCATGTGCCCCCAAAGTGATAAAATTCGTCTGTGTTCTAGGATCTTGTTAAACAAAAAAGTGGTAAGTGCACAGAACTGCTTGTTCCTCTAAATACCAAAGCAATATCTCTAAGGCTTTCTTAAGGAAGAATGAAGTTGGTTTGCACAAATGACTGTGAACTGAACATCCAGGAGTCAGTCCAGGAATATGTGATCATATTTGGGAAAGGAAAAGACAAATCTCTTCTGTCCTATTATGCTCCCATTTAATTTTCTGAATCAAGAAAAAATATAAATATGTCCAAACTGGAGAAAAATAAAATCCCTATAAAATATAATCTAGCATAGAAGAAAAGAAGTTCTGGAAAACTGGTGAGTGGTATAAGGAAATAGTCACAGGTTTCCAAGTAAATTTTTTAACTTGCTGAACTGTCCTCAAATATTTCAAATATACTTTTCATGAGACACGATTCTGAGCAGCAGCTCATGGCTGGTTCCATCACCCCTTTTGCTGGAAGTTCACTTCCCCACTCCCATGCCCAGGTCCTTCCTGCTTCTGTTGTCACTGGCAGACCTTAAGTCTAAACCAAACAAACTTCTTTGGAGAGAGGTTCACTTCTCTGTCGGTGCCACCAGACTGGTGTCTTACCAATTTTAATGCGAGACTGAGTTCTGCAAGATAGTGCAAGGGATAAAGAGATTAGGAGAAAGATTTAGGAAATACCATTCAGGCACTGATGTGGGGACACTATACCCAGTGATCCCAGAAGGGCAGTTGGGATGTTTTGTGCATTTGAGTGTCAGTCATCTCATGTTTGCAGCGCATTTATTGGCTGTTTGCTTACCATTCTAGAGGTAATGAAAGTTGGGTCTGGGCAGCTCCTGAAAGTCTCCAGAGGAAGAAGAAGGGGCTGAAACCTCTCAGCCAACACCAGACTCTATATGGACACCTGCCTCCACCAGTTGTCATGGTCCAGCATCACCAGCTGGGCAGCCTGGACATGGGAGCAGAGGGGCTGAGCCCTGACTCTGTTCATCCTGGGAGATGATGGCCATCCTAGACTAAAGCCCCAAGCAGAAAAGGTTCCTCCTTTCTCACAAAGAATTATAATTTTTTCTTTTTTTTTTTTTGGTACAAAAAATATCCTGATGCAAGAGAATCTAAGGCCCAAGAATCTGCAACTCTCTGCAAAGAATATTGCTTTTCTTTCAAGTTGATAATGCAAGTGAACTCTGTAGTAGCAGCATACCCTAAACAGCATTTTTGCTGTAGTCCAGAGTCTCTGGCTTCTTCCACATTTAATATTTGAGCAGCAGATGGAGCAAAGGACCAGACAAATACTTTCTGGATCAATGTGCTTAAAGGAAGTGAAAGAACAGGAGGGAAAGAGGGGGGTAAAATTGCTGCGGGATGGTTTCTTGTAGCAGAGGGCGTGATGATAATAAGAGCTGGGTGCAACAGAGGACAGGGGATGAGAGAGGCTGCAGGGCACTGTTTCTCACAGGCACCTTTACTTGGCCTGCTTGCACAAAGTCCAGACAAAAACTGAGTAAAGGGCAGCATTTCTATGACTCTGTGCTTTGGAGATATTTGTTGCCATCTTCTACCTAAAGATTGCATGTGGTTTGAGCCCTGGAAGGTTAAAGGACTATTATTCCCTCCGTCTTGGTTGCAAGAAATTAAATGTAAACAGTCAGCACTTAAAAAGAAGTATATATTTTTTGCTTTCCAAGTTTCAGTGCCTAGACTCAGATGATTATGAAAAGCTATCAATTTCCTTAAAAAAAAAAATATTTCAGAGAGGCTGAAAAATATAAACCTTCAAGGTTCAAAAAACAAATTGGAAAGTAAAAGAACTCAAATTTTTTATTTTTATTCTTTAAAACTAGTAATCTTAAAGCCTGACACAAGACTTCTACGAGTTTCGTTTTGGCAAGCTAAAGTGAAGTTGTTGGCATAGCATTGGAATAGGTTCCTTAGGTAAGAAGCCTACACAATTAATAATTGATAATAATTTTGGCAAAGATTACGTTCTAGTTAGTTCTGCGATAAGAACGGTGGGTGAGACATGACTGATTTTTGTTGTGTTCCCCCAGCCTTACTGCCTCTTCTGTCCCTCCTGATTTGAAGTAATTTGTCTATGCCAAGATCTTCTGCAGAAGGAAAAAAGTATTGTTCTCATTTTCAGGTATGTTTCTAAAGATTTACATAATTCAGTAGCAACTTTTACTCAAAAGTGAGAGAAAACAGTTGCTGCTATGCTGAAGGGCCAATCTGGCCTTTTATTTATATTCATACTCTTTCTCATTAGATAACTAAGCAGCACGAAAGTTTATGATTTATTTAGAACAATGAGTCAGAAATAAATGTGAAAATTGTCTTGAGTATATACAAAATACTGGCTGTCATGTGTATTAAAAAAACCCATGACATGCTTCCAAACAACTGCGAAGCCATGTATTTTTAAATTATCTCCTAAGCAGTGACGACTTTTGTGACTTATTGGTTCATATCACACTTACTGGGTTATCACAACAAGTAATGTTTTCTAAGCACCTAGACATTTCAATTGTAGACCTGATTGCAATTCTTTTTCAACCTATTTATATTCCTATTAAGTTTGTCTGAAAGGTGTCACATTTTTTGCTTTGCTTGGATTCAGTTCTGACAGTTGTACCAATGAATTGAAGCAGCAATTTCATCTGCCATCAGACACCCATGATATCATTCCCTGCTAGTCAATAAATTAAAAATGCTAAAATCTTTGCTTTTATTTTGCATGTTGCTGTGCTTTGGAGATATTTGTTGCCATCTTCTACCTAAAGATTGCATGTGGTTTGCGTTTGATAATTCTCATACATTGGAAAGGTAGGTAAGTAATTTTCTCCTTAAAACTGCAGATGTAGGATCAGATGAAAAAGATATACTTTAATAGAAATGTGGACATGGAGGGTTATTATGGATCTTGTCTTCTCAGAAAACTTGTGTGTCATATTCATGTCTGCGCCAAGTCCATATATTGATTAAAAGCCCAGCTTAACCCTTCTACCTTCTAATATTTCTCTTTCATATGTGACACTTTTCTCTTAAATGTTATGCTGAATGCAGCCCTTAACCTTTTCATGGCAATTTTAATCATGTCAGGACTCCCATTTATGGGTTTGATTTGGTCTGGTCATCAAAACATGAAGTTAATAAAGGAAAATGGAAGAGTTATCAGCATGGATTCTTTTGCTCCATCTTCTGCTTTGACAGTTGCTGCTGGGTGAAAAACTGGTTGGACTGGCAGTCCCAGAGTGAATGAAATTAAATCCAGTTGGCGGCTGGTCACAAGTGTTGTTCCTCAGGGCTCATGTTGGGACCAATCCTGTTTAATATCTTTACTGATGATCTGGATGAGGGAATTGAGTGTACTCACAGTCAGTTTGCAAATGACACCAAGCTGGGCAGGAGTGTTGATCTGCTTAAGGGCAGGAGGGATTTGCAGTGGGATCTGGACAGGCTGGATCAATGGCCTGAGGCCAGTTGGACAAGCTTCAGTGTGGCAGTGTAGGGTCCTGTCCTTGGGTCACAACAACCCCTTGCAGTGCTCCAAGCTTGGGGCAGAGTGGCTGGAAAGCTGCCCAGCAGAAAAGGACCTGGGGGTGCTCAGTGGCAGCAGCTGAACATGAGCCAGTGTGTGCCTAGGTGTCCAGAAAGGCCAAGGGCATCATGGCCTGTATCAGCAATAGTGGGGCCATGAGGACTGGGGCAGTGACTATTCCCCTGTTCTGAGCATTGGTGAGGCTGCAACTCGAATCCTGTGGTCAGGTTTGGGCCTCTCACAGAAAGAAAGTCATTAAAGGAAAAAAAAAAAGAATTTTTAATGAGACTGTGCTATGATGTGTATGAAACAGCTATTCCTTCATGGCAGATATCACAATAGATATAATGGTTGCATTTATGTTGAACCCCTTTCTGACCTGCTGCAATCACTCATTGTGTCTCACCATGTGGTGCAGAGCTCATAGTACCCATTGTGGGTACACTTGCTGTCATGGTTGTGTAGCCCTGACACTGCATTTCCCTCATCCTGATGGAGTAGCTGCACCTGTGTGTGTGTCTCTGTCTGTTTGCAGTTTCCTACTTAGGGATAATAGGTGCTGATGAGCTGCAAAGTCTCTGATCTGTGCATAATATTGCCTTGTTTTCATTCAAATGTGTCTGAAGAACAACTATTTCACAGACATCTATGTGCATACAAATCTGCTTGTGGAAATGCTTGCAGGTTGCAGATAAAACAAGGAGAAAAGACAGTTGGATTGAACAGTCTGACTTCAAATGTATATGAAGGGTCAGTATATTTTAGGATCCTGTCCTCTGTCCAATCATCTTTTTACTGCTGTGTATGAGAAAAGACGGACTTTTAAAGAAAGTGCTCAGCTGATGGTAAGCTCTAGTTAAATATGAAACCTGTTCACAAGAGTAGCTGTGTCTTTCAAGAGAGCCTGCTTAAGTAGCCTTTTATTTTTGTTTTCCTCAACAGAGAGTGTGATGTCCCACCCAGACTGGCCCACAGAGGGAGATCATAGGAAGTCTTAGAGACCTAAAGGAACAGGCAGGAACTAAGTGGATTTAAAGGCAGTAAGAGTTAATTTTCAGTTCCTATCTTTTTGATACCAAATCCCTGTTATAAATTTGCTAGTAGATTGTATGTACCTGCATCTGACACAAGAAGGAAAATTATTACTGCCCACACACTGCTTTGAAAAGGAAATAGCCATGCAGATTAAATATGGCAGAGCTGAAGGACAACAGTTTTGGCCTTTCTGGTGAGGAGATTTCATTAACTTTCCAAAGTGCATCTTGGATGCCCCTGTCTGAGGCTACTGTTCCCATTCACAGAATGCTCGCAAAGGCCAAAAAATACTGTGTGTAGCCATTGTGTTTCAGGGAGTGTGAGCAAATACTGGTGGAAAGGATGAGTGAGGATTTTGTTCCTATTCTGGGTCACCTGGACCTTTCATACTCCTGCAGGTTGACAGACATTTTTGAGTGAGAGCTTCTTAATATGCCTGGATGCTGTAATAAATATGTGCAGTGTTTAATTCTGTTGCTTGGCACATTTACTTTAAAGAAAACTGAGAGTTAATTTCCCAGTGTCACTGAAGGCCATATATAATATGGAATGTGTCAGATATAATTAAGAGAAATTATGAACACTACAACCTCAGAAACAGACATTATTTGCAAATAACTTTTGGCTAAATTTATGAGTATCTTCATCAACAATGAGAATTTGTTATAAGTGGATGAGTTGTCATTTAGTTTTCTTAGCAGGGCTTGCTATTCCCTTGTCCATAGAGTTGGGTAGAATTGAGAGCAATTTCACATGATGCTTTTGAAAGAACAGGAGGAATCTCTAGAAATTTTACCTTTCAAAACAATTTACTACACTTTCCCAACTATTAATTGCCTAAACTCAGCATGTGGCTAGAGAATATTAAGTTTTGTTTGTATTCAGGCAAAGCCAATTTTCTATTTGCCTAAATTACAAGATTTTCTTTCTGTTTCTGTGCAAAGTTGAATGTGAAGCCCTAAGGGCAGCACTGGTGGGACTAAAATGCTGCTGTGGCAGCCTCAGCTAGGAAGCAGGTTGATCTGTGCTACTCAGACTCAGAACAGAAGATTGCCATGGATTTAAAGGTGTGCTGCAGGGCCAGCATGGCTGGGCACAGATTGTGGGTACTGCCTGTTCTGGGTTTGGCGAGATGAGCTTTGCAGCTTCATTAGCTCAGGCTGCTCACAGTGATTTGAATTTCATGTTGCTTTTCCCCCATGAGTGAAGCACATTTTTTGTAGTACAGGTGAAAAGGATGAAATTGTGAAGCAAACCTTGTTCCCCCAGGGTTGTGCACTGGTAAATCCATTGTCTCATGTGGATCCACAGCTCTGGCTGGAGGCTCAGGTGAGGGTACTCCGTGTGCTGAGCCTGCCACCAGCGCTGTGACTTCTGACATCACTTCTCAGTGCTGCCATAGGCACCACAGTGAAGGTCAGCAAGTTATTTGCTGCTTGTGTTTTCCAAACACAATCCCTACACTTATGCTTCTAAATAAGAATAGCGTTCGCTATGTTTTCACTGTTAGAAAAGGTGTTTGTGTGGCCTGTGCCTGCTGTCAGTGCAGTGCAAACACAGCACTCCTGTGGCTTCCTGGCCAGAGGAAGTTTTCTTGTAAGAACAAGAGTGCTATGGCTGGTTTGGGTTTTTGCAGAGCTTGGTCAGGGAATCTTTCTTAGAATAATGGGGTTCCTCTTTCTTTCCCCATCTCATTCTAGAACTTGCAATAATCCTGTTTTGCATTCCTCTCTCTCCAGCCCTCCATTTCCAGCAGAAGTAGGGTTCTTCCCTAGTCCCCTGTTGTGTTTCCAGTTTGCAGAGGAAGGGACCACGGTTTTAAAAATGAGAAGGGAAGGAAAGTAACTGTTGTAGGACTAGCACAAAAAAGTGGCATCAGACCCTAGTAAGAGGGGTCCCAAGGGCTTGGGTGTAGGATTCGTGGTGGTAGCAGGAGAGACCAGTCCTTTCTGACAACCCTGCACACCTCCCTCTTCTGCCAGAGCAGGAGACTGTACCAGTTTGAAACAGTCTTTCTCAGTGTCTTCTGGCAAATGCAAAGGAAACAGGCTGTCCTTCCCTACAGGCAGCATCCTGGCAGTTGCCTCCTTCACCTGTGCCCTGTGCAAGCTCTGCGTGCGTCAGCTGTTCTGTAAAATCCTAATGGAGACATGGTGGGGCTGCTCTTTGCTGGGAGAGGTCAGAGCTGTATCCACCTCCCTGCAGTTTTCCTCATGATAAAATGACAGGGCCAGGTCTCCACAAGAGTGGAGTTGTACTGCATTAAAGCAACATGAATTTGGCAGTGAAGGTAGAGCCCCAACTGCAGCAGAGACCTGCAGCTCCCAGTGTCTTTGCAGAGAACACATAGTGCAAGACAGAGCATCTGCTGCTGTCTAGGAAATAGCTCTGTCTGATGGAAAGTCTTTTATCACTGGGAAAAAAATAAATACTGTAGAAATAACCAATGATACTAAGGAACTTTACCACCTGAGGTGGTAAGACAGAGCAAAACAAAGCTGGTGTTAAGATTACAGTCTGGTCCATCTAGGTATTTGCATTCCAAAGTTATATGCTGCACTTTTCTTTTTTTGCCTTGATTTAGAGCAGTTACTAGTATATAAACTAACCAAACTATATGATTTACTTAATACAGAGGCTGGGCAGCATATAGTGCATAAGAGGAGCAGCACAGAAATAATCATGGTCAATGCTGACATGCCTTATTGACTTGCTTGAACTTAAAATAAGTTGGATCTTTTCCAAAATTTTGTGTATGCCGATGTAATTAGAGGCCCAGTAAAGTAGCTGGGATATATGGATATTTTCAGCTGGACATTTCTGTGTCTGAGAGCCACTCCCAGCAGGTTTATGGCTTTTTAATTGTGCTTTTCTGCATAGGACTTAATTCCTGAGGCTCTGGGGATCTGTTGTTATTTTTAGTATTAATCACTGAATAATAGGACAAGTGTGCAGAAAGGTAAAGCTAAACAAGAAAATCAGAGTTTGTTGAATAGTTAAGAAAATGAACTAAAATTGCTAAAGTTTTTTCCTCTAGTCTCTTCCCTGAAATTCATTGTCTTTCACTGAAGGTTAAAGATTCAGGAAATGCTAACTAGCAGATAGCAAAATGATCTTGCAGAGGAAGGGATTGCTAACTTTTTTCTCAGAGACTTAGCATAAGGCATTTCTGCGTTAGGCAGAAGATAAGAGAGGTTATCCATATGATAGATTCTATCACTTATTTCATATTTCATTCATTTTTTTTCATATTCATGTTTGCTAAAAATTATTGAAAAATGCCTCTGAATTCTTCCCTGTGGAAATAAAGAGGAGATTTCTCTCAGTTAAAGGAATGGGATCAAACCTTTTTGTTTTCCTCTCAAATCTCTTCTATTTTTCACTCAGCACTCTTGGCAGTTACAGACACTCTTATTCACCTGTTAGCAAAAATGCATCTTATCTGTCCATTCTGAAGTTCTGTGAGTTAATATTTGTGCCATGGCCAACACAATGGTATAACCTGGTGGGGTGTGTGGTGAGTTCTTGCTAATGGGAGTCTGCAGTGACTGGATTTCATCCAGTTTTTCCCACAAAATAGAGGATCTAGTTTCTGGGTTTAGCTAGCTATCCAGAAATCTTGTCCCAGTTTTTATTCCAGTGTTGTATACCTTTGAGGATTGATCCAAAGCCTTTCCTATATGTTTCCACTCTGTATTTCGTT
>VYZS01065839.1:40927-68349 GCA_013400695.1 Neodrepanis coruscans | reverse complement strand
TTTTTTTTTTTTTCTGGAGAATATAAACTCTTTTGATAGTTATAATGGAGAATCATCTCCCACCTGTGCATTCTCCCCTCCTTGGGTGTGCTGTAGGCATTCAGGATGGATTCTGTTAGGGAGTGTGCAGAAGGTGTAATTTAAGAAATTGAAACAATTTGTGGGCCTCATAAGTAAAGAAAGTCTTAAAGAAACCAGCTGATAGTTTAAGGGGGTGTAATTGTTAGTTAGCCTCCAGTTTAGGGTGGCTCACTGTCAGATTTTTCTCTTACTGAAACTGGCCGTCCTAGTTCATGGACTGATTCCTTGGTTTGAAAGAGTCAAGGGTGTTATGTAGGGGTACAACTGATTTACTATAAATTACTGCAGTTGTGCTCCATGTGTCTCACATCACAGCCATTATAATAGCTGGGAAGAGATCATAGAGGCTCCAGTCCCTGGGCAGCCCTGAAGAGGACTAAGAAATAGTTAGAGTGTTCTATTTGTAATTAGTGAGCTTTAAAGCAGCTGAAGGGTGAGGCCTTCCGGGCCTTGCAGCATTCAAGTATGTTATTACTGGATCTTAAGCACCAGGAAGAATCATTTATTTCAAGAGTCTCCTGTCAGACAGGTCTTTGTTGCTAAATGTTTCTGTTAATTGAAAACCTTGGAGCTACTGGAGGAGAGACAAAATCCACTATAAATAATCCTCAGCCTTTTCCTTTGCTCTGGAATTGGGGGCTTTTCGTACATGACTATATTTGATACCAAAGTGAGCATTTAATACAACTAATGTTGTTTTTTCCTTCACCCTAGACTGGAAATCACCTATTCTGAAAGCTTGACCTTAGCTTGCTGTGGGGTCAGCTGTTACAATGGATGTCTCATCCAGCCATCTGATCATCTTGAAACCTTTTCAAGGAACCTTCCCAAAAGAAATGCAGAATAAAATAAAAGTACTTTGTAATTTTTTTTTCCTGGAACTGGCGGTGGTGGAGTAGGTGTAATTAATTTCAGCATAAGAGGTTTTATTCTTGTTACTGATTTTGAAAACAAAGAGGTTTGTCTTAAACCTCTGCTGTATTCACAACTTCATATGTAATTTCACATTCAGGATGGTGATTCTACCTTCAGAGGTTCCTTGGTGTTTTAAAACTGGTTTAATTCACCTTGACTCTTTTTTTCTTAATTCCATGCCAATCCACCTCATTTCCACCCAGCTCAAATTTCTGGTATGAACATATAATTTGTGCTATTTTTTGGTCTTTTCATGACACTGAGAAACATAGAGGAAGTGTTTTCCAGTCAGAGCAGCTTGCTTGAAAGAAGCAGAAAGTACCCATTTATCCATTTCAACATTTAGGCTTATTAAAGGAAATTCACTTCGAGGGGTAAACAATTAATGTAATTAAAAAGATCTTTGTTTTGAAGTCAATAGGCAAATCATCTCTCTTGGAGCATAGATCTTATCAGGTTGCTGCTGATTTCTCCTTGACCTGAGTTCTCTCTTCCAGAAGAGACTCCAAACATTGTGTCTTTGCTCACAAATGTGTTGTTAAAACTCCCTTCCCCGAGTCATAACTGCAATGTCTGTGCCTTGTAGCCTGAGATACTTCCCTCAAGCTCTATGAAAACAGTATGCTATCTTAGTATCTTTTCAGTGCTTGTTGTGTGTATATATCTCCCACAATAATATCCTTAACTACAGCAGCAAATCTGTAATTCCTCTGCCCAAGTCTCTATTTGATAGTTCCCGTTCCCGTGTGCTGCATTATCTTCCAAATGTAGACCTCTGTCTCCTCAAGGGGCTCACAATAGGTCACAAAGCTCACAGTCTGCCATCTGACATGCAGAGCATTCCTGCCTTTTCAGAAGTGCATGTACTAACAACACTGCAGCTATGTATTATTTCATGAGGCAAGAAGGAACATGATTATTTGCTGTAATTAGTGCAGTCAGCATCCTCCTGCAGCAAAGGCTGGGGAAGTTGCTGGCCTTCAGAGCGCCTTGGCAATTTGGCAGGCACTTCTTGGGCACCCAGGGGAATATTCTGTAAGTGGGAATTCCTAGAGATAAATCTGCTAGCTGCATGACAGAACTCCACATTTCAAACATTCGTTTTCAGAGGGATAATGTATCTCTTTTTCCATTGAGAAGCCTTACTGATCCCCTGGCTTGGTGTGTTACATTTACTCATCTTGATGCTACCAAGTTTCTAACAAAATGGGAGAAACTCAAGCTGGTCATGTTTGTATAATGGAGGGACAGATCATGTAATGAGATCTGTTGAAGATCTTTGCTATCCCATCCTAACAGGACTTCTAGACACTTCTATAGAACAGAAGTCAAACCTTTTTCCTGGTTCTAACATGACTGCACCCAACAGTCTGAATGTTGGCTTGATGACATACATCCACCCAAAGAGCTCTTGATGAGATTTATTTGGAAAGCTGAGTAGAAAAGGTGGAAAAGCGTTTCTGTGTCTTATCTCAGCAAGAGTGAACTATTTGCTGTTCTATAAGAAATCTGTATGCAAAAATAATGTAATGTTATCCTGCTTCCACAGACTGTTTTCATCCTATGGTGACAGGATTCCCTTGAGACCTTGTTCAAGAGTTCCCTGGTTTCTACCTCTTAAAATCTCAGTAGGATTTTGCCAGTGCATCTCTGGCAGCACTTCATAGATCCTTTGAGTGAAGACTGCTTTAGTAGATGATATGTCAGCCTCAGGGATGAGGGTCTTTTCAGACTATGTCAAGAATATCTCCACACAGGTAGGACAAGATCACTTTATGTCAGAGTTTGCCCAAAAATCAAGTTCCCTGCTGGTTCTCTTCCCCTTGTTTCACAATAGCCTGGGAAAAGGCTGTGCTTTGAATTCAGAAAGTATGTTCTTCTCTTGTTTTTCTACCTGCTATTTGTAAACTTGCCTATGTTGTGGTCCTTGGGTGATGGTTAAAAATGAGCATTTCTGTGCTGTAAAAAATACCTTAATCAGGATACATTCATGTAGACAGACAAAAGCTTGGGCCACCTTCGCTGCATTTTGGAAGGATGTTCCCACAGGTGAATTTTGCAAAACAGCTATCTGGACTTCCACCATCCAGCTTACAAACACTCCTGGCAGCGATTCTTTAGGCTGACATCCAGGCATCATTTAAATAGGTCTCCATTATCTAACCCAAATGAATAAACAATAAAAAAATTAATTACTGAGGGTGAAATGCACATGGAATATTACTCAAAGAAGTGGTTATTTAAATGCTTTCCCAATGTGTTGTCCAGCTGGTTTTTCTTCTGTGCTAGTGCAAGTCTTAGGCCACAGAAGCCTTTCTGCTTTTGGGTGTGGGAACAAGTGGGTCCCTGACTGACAGATATGCACTTCCAACCTTCCAACAGATTTTTAGCAGTTGGGCAAATCTGATTTAATTTGTGCTGCTCATTGATATGGATGCTTTTGTACCTCAGGTGCTCTAACCTGCATGTAGCCTCCCTCTGCTCTTATCCTAGCAAGACCATAAGAACAGATGACAGCACAAACACTAAGAGAACTCAGATACCAAACCGCTTTAATCAGAGACACATGCAATTTATGAATCACATGCCTTCCATGTTCCACAGATGAGATGATGCAGTCCAGAAGAAAAGTTTAAGTGGGTTAATAGACTGTTTCCAACTCTCCTATACATACTCCTGGTGCAGGGTTATAGGTCAGTCTAGGATACCCTAGGTTCTCTCCCTGAGTGATTCTGAACACTATGATTTCTAGACTAGCATGGAGATTACAGGGTTCTTAATTGCCTCTTTGCATTTGGTGCCTAACAACAATGGTTGTTTCCACTGGTGGTGCCGACCGTCTGCTTATCTCAAACATTTTTAACCAATTTGTAACTTTTGCAGAGATTAACAGTCTGCTTTCCTTGAGTTACTCATCTACCCCACAGCCGAGCTACTCCCCTGCACTGCTACAGTGTTGGCTAAAGATCGTCCACTAAAGCTAACACTGTTGTCAGCTACACCTATCTCCCGCTAACCGCTACAGCCCGTGCTCCCAGTGGAGGATCTGAAGTTGTCTTGAGAACAGCTCCTGAAAAAGACTGCAGCCTGCTACAGTGTATAACCCTTAGTATAACTGGTCCAGTATCATTCCTGGTCTCTGGCATGGCTGCAATGGCTATCCATACAAACCTTTCTGACATCCTACACACATCCTACACACAATAATTTGGTTTTTTTTTCATGCTATAGGGACAATGCACTAAGTCTGTTCTCTTCTTGCTCATGTTTGTTTGTTTTCTTTAGTATGCTTTTCAAGGTCTGTTTACTGGAAGACTTTCCTGCCATTGCAGTCAAGCATTCCTGCTTTAAGTATCACAGAATGACTGGATATAAAATGTTACAATGGTGGATCAATTTTATGCTTTGTTCAAGTGAATGAGGTAGCAAAGCATGTGCTGCAGGATAGCCATAAATGTTGTTCTTCAAGCTATTTTGTGCAAGCTTCCATAGTGCTTCCTTTTAACTTCTTTCTCTTTTTCCCTCCTGATCCTTCTAGGACAAAGACTCTGAGGAAAAGGTTGACCATGTAAGACTGGAGGCTTTCTAGGCAGATGCTGGCTCCTCTGAAGGGGGCTAGTAGGACTAACATATTATGCTCTAGAGATTACCTTAAGGAGGTACTCCAGTGTTGGAGAATAAGACAAAGTTTGTCTCAGATGCAGTATCTTTCCTGCATCCTCTGTTCCTGTTGCTAACAGGTTTTTAATTATCTTTGTTACAGGTACTTTCATCAGCTGCTGCATCTCGTTTTGAGGTCACAGATGTACATGTGGCCACTCCAAAGATGCTCTCCTTTAATTTAAAAGTCAGGGCAGCAATACGAAACCTGACTGGGCCTAGATTGCTGTCCAGTATGATTAGCTTGCTCTCATAACATGAAAACTAGTCTTCAAGGATGGTGAAGTCTTGCTGGTGCTCCAGAGGAGAAGGCCAGCCAGTAGTAACAAGTATGTGCGCCTTTGTATTTTCTATGAGTCTTTTCTTTTTATTGCATCAACACTGGAATGCCAGTATATGTAGTTAATAGGATGTCATAATACTCTTTAACAGGCTCCTGTTACAGAGAGAGAAGGAATACATACATCTTTTCTCATCCTGCAGCAAATCTAAAATACATCTCAACTTTCATTTAGCATTAGAAGCCAGGATGATGCTGAGAACTTCTACCTATTTCTGTTAAAGTCTTTGGGCCTTGCACTCTTCATAACTGTGGAATTGGTGTTGCCCAGTTTTTCCTACCTTGAGTTTCTCTGTCTGTTAGACAATTAGAACACGCTGTTCTATACTCTTAATTCCTCCTGCTGAAGAACCATCCCAGTACAAGTAGCACAGTAGATTCATTTGTGAAATTTAAAGCCCAGAAAAGAAACCCATATCACCCATCTCATTAATTCTGGCCTCAGAAGGGTATTCTCATCACAAGGAGTCAAGTCTATTCAGATTACCTCAGTTTTCTCTTGGTAGTGCAAGAGATGATATTGTAGGAAAGGTCCACTGGGTTTATTTGGCAGTGATGGGTGTTTCAGGACTATGCCCAGAGCACTTTTCCATTTATCAGGCAAAGAGACCTCCCACTGATGAGTATAGTTTTGGGGACTGGTTGCCCAATAGAAATTTTTCCTGATAATTGATCTAATCTTTCCCCTCTTACCCCCCCTCGCTGGAACCAATCCTTATAGTCATTTCACTGGAACTAATTCCACCTCCATACAGTGCCCTAAATCATTGATTCCCAAGCTCTTCTGTTGAGTCCTGACTGGTCACATGCCACAGGCACCTTCTTGCTCCTGGCTGCTAAATTTCATTAGAATAACTAAACTGATGTGACTCTTCCACATGAACAATTGTTGCTTCAGGGATGTTATGCAATGGTGCCTGGCAAGGAGATTTTCCTTAGTATGAAGGGATCTCTACTTTGAAACCCCTCTTGTTTGGATAATTTCTGCGTCCTTTATTCAGGCCTATGCTCTTAAGCATCACAGTCATATTTTGTACTGTTTTTCCCTTTATAAAAGCCTGTAAAGGGTATAAAATGGTTAATTGAGTGTTGAGAAATCTGACTAATCAGTAAACTGCTTGTAATTTACAATACTATATGCTTACAAACTTCTGTTAATTGTATCATAAGTCTCTTCCAAACCAATTGTTAGTGGAACTTTATATTATGAAGTGTGATCTAAATCTTGTTGCAGTATATCCCTCCCTAGTCATTGCCTGGCCAAGCTGAAATGCTTGGCTTCTTGAATCATTTGTCCGAAGTTGGCCCCTTTGTCCCCCTGATGGCTCATATAACCCTTCTCTGAACTCCCTTTGGGCTATGCTGAGTGTTACAATCTGAACTCTTCCTGGATTTGGTCCCTTTCCTCTTGCTGCACTGAAGAAAGCTTTGTGGCTGCCTGAATACTAACAAACGGCCACATCTGGGCTGTCAATGTGAACGTACCTGCTGAAATCCTGCCCTCCAGTCATCTGCCTGTTCTGAAACTTGTTTTGCATCCCCTGCCAAACCACTCATCTCAGATCTGACTTTTTGCTTGTTGAATCACTCATTTGGCTGCACCTTCCAGAACTGCCTGGGACATTTAGCCAAAGGGTGTGAGGCTGATCAATGGTATAATAAAGGGTGTATCCTAATATTTCAGTTAATTTGCAGAGGCAGAGTAGGCCTGAGGAGTATGAACATAGCTGTGAGCCAAGATTTTGCTGGGTTCTTTTCCTGACTTTGCCATGGATTTGCTTTGGGGCCTTGGAGAAGTCTCTCCACTAGTTTGCCTTTCCCTCTCTGAAAGGAGGGCTAGAGCTTTATGCAGAAGAAATGTAGAGGTATTCCCTAAACACAGATCCACAGGTTTAGGTGCCTTATTCTCATATCAAAATCCACAGCCTGTATTGGGTGCCTGCATAGCATGTAGATAATCTCAGGATGGTCTGGTGGATCTCTTAGGGTGATAAAGAGTGGCTGGGAACTGCAGTGTATCTGAAACCCTGTTCCTCTGTGGAGTTCTGAGAGGAACTCCATTCTGAGAGCTCTGGGAGCATGTCCCTGCATTACCAGTGAGTGATCCTGATCCCTATACTGTGTTCTATAGTCTTCAGAAGTGGAATAGGGCTTTTTCTTGACTTCAGGGATCTCCAGGGTTTGAGGTGTTAGTTTTGGTGTTGAAACAGTGTGCTTTATACATATGCCTAAAGATTAACTCTGCCATTTCCTTTCTAAGGTGGAAAACACTGGTTTTATTATCCTCTTCCTCCTCTGAGAAAGATGTATCAAGTAATGTTTCCCACCTCCAAAGAGAATATATATAATGACAAAGCTATGAGCTGTTCTGGGTCTGAGAAGACTCTAAGTTCTTTCTCCTGAAGCTCCTCTGCTTTGCAAATGGAACCAAAAGAATTTTTGTGCCACAGGGAAGGACTTTCTAACTGAAGGCAACAACATTTGAATGGGAAGACATCTGTTCCAGTCCCAATGAGTCCAGCTGAGACCCTGTTCTCTAGTTGTGCTTTGATAGGCATACTATAGGTAGTCTCAAGGTTCTTCATGGACTAAAACTGGGACAGCACCTGTTTCTGACTCTTATACAGTTATATGCTGATCTCTGTGGCTCTGAATCACTCAGGTTTGAGTGACGACATACTCTAAGGCAACAACTGGAAAGAGAATTTGAAGATCTGACCTTTCCAGTGGGGGCAACGAAGTCCTTCTGTAGTTCTAGTTGCCAGTGCTTTTAAAGCATTTGGGTGGAAAAATGGACTGTTGCTTTTTAGGTTAAGACAACATGTCAGGAACTATTGTTTTCAGTGTTTGTTGGAAGAACAACTACAAAAAAGTGCCTGAAATATAAAGCAAATTTTGTCCATACATTGCTAGGTTACTCAGTTTGGTGGGGTTGTTCGAGGGAGTGTACTCGCATCCTAAAGTATAGTGCAGAATGATGCAGCAATCCCCTGCTGGGAAGCAACATACACTCCATCTGGGGAGGTACCAGAAGTACCTAAAACAAGACTATTTCCAGACTTGAGCTGACTCACATGGATCCTGCTTGCAGGTGTGTCTGCACCTGTGGTGTAGACATGGCCTGGGGCTTAATACGATCAGGACCTTTAATCAGAGCGGTATTTTCCTGACCCAGTTCATACCCTTGCACAGTGGTTGGCACTCAGCTGCAAACTCTTATTCCATTGTCTGGTCTGGTCTGGATCTATGCAACAGCCGCCCCCCAAGTACTCTTCCCCACATTCCCTGAAATTCAGAAATGTGCAACTAAGGAGCTCAGCGATGGCTGCACTCCCTGGGTGCTTATCTCAGGGGGCCTTATGTGCATCAAAATAATCACAGTGGTTTAGGCACTGTCCTACCACTCTAGTTCAGAGCATTCATGACCTGAGAAGTTGAAATTGTAATGCAGCCACTTATAGTAATTTCTCTATATACAGTTTGCATTGCAGTAAGATCTAGAGAGTGTTGGTGTGCGGCTGGAACAAAAGTTTCCTATTCCCAAAGACCTTACAGTCTGTGTTGTTTTTCTCTAGCATCCTGTTCTCCCCTGTGATCTTCATCTTGTAGAGGAGCCTTCACCAGGGGCTAGCTGCGTTTTGTGTACGGCATGTTGCCAAGGTTTTGCCTTCTTGGGCCTGCAATTGGGAGTAGGGTGGACTGGCAGTAGATAGCTCTTGAAGCAACCAGCATTTCTGAGAACCTGGGAGTGTTCTCTGAGGCAGAATTTCCTGTAGCTGTTGCACATTTGGAATGCCCTCCCATTTGCTTCTTAGTCCTGAGCTACATTTGCCCCTCCATACCCCAGAGTTTCCATCATCTGCTTGAATTCTTGCATTGTACTAATAAACACCCTCCACCAAAGAGAACTAGCATCCAAGAAGCACTGGATTTTTTACCTGATTTCATTATACAGGGGTTACATGTTTTTTTTTTCCCAGAGGTCTTCTGGTTACTTGGAGAAATGCTGGACTCCCAGCCTGTTCCTGGGGACCTCTCATCTGGAAGTTGGCCAGATTCTCCAGGAGGAATCTCAAAAATGCAGCTGAACTTTTGTTCCCTAATTAGGCCAACTTCCCCAGTGTGAGCCGCAGCACTACATGGCCTGGAGCTCCCCAAGGCCTTGCGCTGCCTCTCCCTTGTGCACCCCGAGTGGCTGGGCAGCTATTTTCAGCTTTCTGAGCTTATCTTGTAACTTTTTGATGACATCTTATGAAATAGCTTTTCTAGTCAGCTATGTTTCCCAGCCTTTCTAGTAGTATTCTCCTTGCTTGGCAACCTTGATGTGGATTAGGGACAATCTCATAAAAAAAATTTTATTAAAAGCTTTTCCACACATTTATTTAATGCTTTGAGTGTTCCTGGACCCACCTGAAGGCAACAGAAGAATGGTAGTAGGGGTGGAGGAGAATGGGAATATGTCTGACAGTACG
Source organism: Neodrepanis coruscans (assembly GCA_013400695.1). NCBI lineage: Eukaryota > Metazoa > Chordata > Aves > Passeriformes > Philepittidae > Neodrepanis > Neodrepanis coruscans. Next base: position 58,881 of record VYZS01065839.1, on the reverse strand, counting down.
TAGAAAAAGGTACTAGGAAACTGAGAAGTGTTCATGCCTAGAAAGGCTGGAGGGGCAGTTCCCTGTAACTGTGGGTTGTGAAAGGATTCTACGTGAGACTTCTTGCTTAGAGAATCAAATTGTTGTGTGCTGATTCGCTGTTTTCATGCAGTGGAGAGCAGTAGCTCCTGAGACAGGTTAAGGTGCCAAATCCTGCAAAGGTGACAGCTTTCCTATCAGGTGCACATGTAAGCTGACTAGATAGCTGACCTCTGTTTTGGGAGAGAAATTCTTGATAGCTGTTTAGCAATATGCTCCTATACCCACTGTGATAGGTGACAGAGAATATTTGAAGCCCCCCAAGCACTTTTCCTGGCTCAGGAGCATTTCCCCTAGTAAAGGAAAGTCAGTGACCATTAAGAAGGACAGTTTGTGGATGAAATGGAAATCCAGTAGTTTCTACTAGGTATTTGAGATATGCAGAAGACCTTGGAGGGTATTCATTAAAATTAGATGCACTATTTAAACCATCTGTGGACATGATAAAGAGAGCTAGCAGAGATGGGTCATTCTTTGCAAAAAGTCCAGACTTGCGTAAATCTGGGAATTGATCTCTTTTTGATATCATATATGTTCTGAGATCGGTATAGATTTTAAGTTTTATGTGGCTGCTTGGAAGCAGTGAGGCTATTTGACTTACAGCTCCTTAATTGACAGCAGTCAAAACTAATTCATCAGGCCTGTTTGTTGAGGTTTGCTTTTCTTCAGTTAGGGGAGCCTCAAGCATCTTGCTGAAGAAGAGGAACCTTGTGGCTGGCCATAATTCTTCCTTTCCACTCCATGGTCAATACTGGATAAAACCAAGACACCTACATACTTTATAAAATCTCTGTGTTTGTATGTTGGGAAAACATAGATCCTATAGATTTTAGGAGTTATATGACAGAAAAATTGTGTGTTCTCTGTTACACACTGATAATGTCATTTGAGTCCCTGCATCCCTGCACAGAGTGCTCAGTGTTTCAAGAGTTGTCATGTTGATGAAGTAAATTAATCCATATTTCCAGACCCACCTGAAAATCTGAGGGACCCAACATGTCCATAATCTGCCTCTGTTGTGGTAGGTCCTAAAAGACCTTCAGAATTCAGAGACACACAGTGTAGTTGCTTCCATGAGGGAAGCAACATCCAACTGGCGCCTTCAAAACTTCAGACATGAACTGACAAGTAGCCTGGAAATTTCTGCCTTCATGGGGAAGCCAAATTAGAATTCTGCATCTGCCTGATAAGAAAGGGCCTGACTACAGATAAAGAATAAGGTAGAGTTTCTACTTGAAAGCAGGAGAGATGGAATTCAGGCCAGTCATTTTTCAAAGGGAGAGATAAAACACTGATTATGGAGGTAGTATGAAAGTATTGGTAAGAAAGGTGGCCTGAAAAATACTGGAGAAGTGCCATCACGAAAATGGTGCACTGAATTTCTGAGAAAAAAATAAAAAACTCAGACTAGGGCAATTTTCCTTGAAAAAGGGGACAACCTGCAGAAACTGAAGTAGAGGAAATCTCCTGGAGGTAAATAACTGACAAAACTGAAGTGGAAAGGCAAATGCACAGCAAGTAAGTGGTTAGTTAATGTTGTGAAAGAGACTGAGCAGGAAGAGCTGAGAGAGAGCACCGTCATCAGAAACTGGTGGAATCTCGGCATTTCGAACACCAAACTGTGTATAGCATAGCTTTCCATTTGGGAACATACATAAAAATCTTGCCTAAGATATAGTGGTAGGTACCAACAAGTTCTGATCATTTAAATCCCCCAGTCTTTTTCACCGAAAAGGTGTGTTCAGGAGCACATTTGCTGAGTTACAGAAGAACAGTGTCCTCTGTTTCTACTCTGATCCCTCAGGGGTTGACATTTGTCCCACTTTCTGCCTCCAGCTCTTGCTTGCAGCTGCAAAGACCCTGCTTGTCACCATATTATGGCAATGTACAACATTGCATTCTCAATTGTAGATTATGCTGAGGTTTTGGAAATGTGAAAGTATATGAAGGTAAGTTTATTTACTTGACAAAAGTGCATGTGGCATGTGACCTTATAACAGCACTTTCCAGTCAACTAACAAAGAAAAGCTATTTGTCCTCATCTGACAGTTAACATTGCCTTTCCTGTTGCTGGTACTTCTGTAGACAATTCAGAAAGAATTACCTGGTTTATTGCAAGAGGAGTAAAAGACCTGTAGGTATATGTGAGGTGTTTGTCAGGGTCTGACAGACATTCAGGCTTGCTTGGTGTGTATGATTGATAGGAACATGTTGAAACATTGGCAAGATACTGAAATCAGGCCCCTTGATGCCATGGAGTCATGCCCTGTGCAAAGGCTGGGGCAGTCATTCTCATCACCCTCTGATCTGTTGTGCCCCACTTGAGACATCTTTGATCTGGAGACAAGTCTTGATGATGAGGAAATTAAATTGCCAGGTGCATTGGAATGCCATAGAGATGCTGCATTTTCCCTCAGCCTTATGGCCCAGGTTCTTTGGTGCCATTTTTGTATCTCTGTGTACCTTTGCAAGGAGTTGTGAGGCTGTGTGTTGGAAACATGGCTTTCTGGCTATCATAGGGATAGTGTGAGGGGAGGGGAGTTGTTTGCATGGGAAGGATCTGCATGGAAGGGAATGTGTTTTTGAGGTAGAGTTGTGTGTAATGGGAATAGAGAAGTTTATGTGGGCATGCACGCCCATATGTGGTGTGTTTTTCCCCTTTTTCATGGGCTCTGGGTGTGTTTAGATCAACTGAATTCAAAATGCTCCTTTTTTGGCACTGTAGCCTCTTCTCTGGTTTGGCATCTTAAGAATCTGGGGGAATCATTTAAAGATCAGAAAAGTCCATTCACTTGGGCCCCCGAAGGCTTCACATTCTGTGACATGGTCATTCCAGTCCACTGAGCTCTGTCCCCTATGGATGAGCCCATATAAGGAGGCTGTTTCCTGCATTTCACGCTCCCTGCCTGTCCCTCTGCCCTCCTGTGCTCCCTTTGCTGAAGAAAGTTGGTATTTTGGGACTGCAGCTCCTGCCTCATTCCTGCTGCCTGTTTATTTTTGGAGAATGACTATTTTTGCTCCTATCAGGGAGCTATGCAGGGTCGTGCTCCCTCCCTGCAACAGGCAGTGGCTGCCCCTGGCAGGGTCTCTTAATTTCCCACACTCACAAACAATGCTTCTGCATCAAGAAATAAACATGGGAGACCACTACCGTCAGGGGCTAGCTCAACCCCTTCCTCATCTGTGGCAAGAAGTGATTTGGCTTTGGCTCAGGGTTGACCCCACCACACATGCAAGGTCCTCTCTGAAGTCAAATCCTCCGGAGTCATCCTACTCATTCACTTTCTTAATAAAAGTTGTGGGAGCCACCTCTCCCCCCACAATTCCTTTGCAGTTTCCATTTTTCCCTGTTTTGAGACATCTTTTGCCCAGTCATGATGGTACCTTCCTGGTCCCTGTAATCTCTCTTTCCTCACTGGGCACTATCAACTGGGAGCTATATAAACTGAGTTCGCCTTGGGTCTCTGCTTTCACCACTGCCTGCCATGCAGATTACTGAAGTCGCTCTATGAGGTGCCTACGGCTGAGGAAACTCGGTCCCAAACTGTAAAGGCAAAGGGCAGCTCCCACATGGTGGGAATTCATGGCCCTGTTTGAAAACTTCCATCATAAGCCCCAAGCTGAATTCCTGTTTTCTTGTTCCATGTGGCAGCCATAAAAGACAATGCAAGAAAATAGCAGGAAGCATCTTTAAGCTCCAGATGAACTTCTCCTGTAAATTTCAGTGGTGGCAGTGGTGGGATTCATCCCAACTAACTTTGGAACAGTGTTTGGTATGGCTCACTGTATCTCAACTTGGCAAGATACTGATTAGGGTGATGCATCTTTTGCTTACAGAGATACTTAAAAAGCTGTCCTGTGATATATGTCTTCCTTTTATGAATAAACATAATTTTAAACGCTATCTCTCCGTCTATTATTTGGTAAAGTGTTGTATTAGTATGTGTGGACCTGGTGTTTCAATTGGCTTGACGTTGCTTTGACTGGAGTTGTCTGTAATGAGTCTCTTCTCTTTTTTAAAGGGTCCACCACCTAAACCCCCACGCCGGCAAGGAGGCTGGGCAGGTGATCCTGTACTGGCACCTACCAAGTGAGTACTCATCTCTTTCCGTATTAAGAGGGGCTTAGCTGTGGATTAAGTAAACATCAGTAGCTGGACTTCGCTGTCAGAGTCATTGGAACAGTTTTTCTGTGTCTCTTCAATGGCCTCTGTCTCCAATACCAATGCAACTCCTTCAAGCCGTTTGAAGTATTGCTTTTGCTTAGTTCCATTGGCTACTTGCCTTGGTGAGGCTCAGAATGGATTTGCGTCACTGTTTGCCAGAGGCGTTGTATTCCTTACCTGGAAGAGCACCTGGAAGGAGTCAAGAACATAAAAAGCATGTTAAATGCCAGGAGCTGAGGTGAAAAAGGTGGCGGGGAGGGGGTGACTGGTTCTGTCCTTTCCAGGAGAGTGACACATGACAGTGCTCCACTGACAAGAGTGCAATGAACACTTCAGGGTTTAGTGATCAGCCTTGACAGTAAAGGTGGAATTTGTCAATGGTTATGTGTGTATGGGGTTACAGGGTAATGGAGATGGATAGAGATGGTCATCAAGAAGAGATAGGAAGCAAAAAGTATACAAATTGTAGAGTGTATGTTGAGAAGCCTGATGCTTATGAAGGACACCTAAGGCAAAGGAAATATCTGGACATGGTAATAGAATAGGCATGAAAACTAAAAGACCATTCAGATTGGGAGGAAATGCTTTGCTTTCAGATTATTTGTTACTTTCCAAGTTGTGAAGTTATGCTGATGTTGGATTTAATATTCACAGAGCTGAAGGGCTCAGCCATGGAGTAGTGTGAGATTGCTTATGTACTTAAAGGCCTTTAATAAGAGTGTATGTATCTTAACATATATTTTGGAGGCACTCTGATTTCTGAAAATTATGTATTTTCTTTTCTGGAACCTGAGAATGGATGAGGGCATCCAGAAACCTGTTATATAGTCAGTATTTCTTGGGAGGTGAGAAAGGTGGTCTGTATTCTGGCGTAGCCTTTCTGGGAAACAGTACTTTCCTGGGAAAATTGTCACTCTGTTTGTCTCTGAAAAATTAATAATCTGGAGACTGGAATAAAGCTGAGGAATAAAGATCTCAGCCTGAACTCCTGTTCCTTTCCAGTTTAACCCTAATAATGGTTATTTTTCGTAGGCTGGCTGTAGCTAGAAGTTGCCACTGCAAAGATGTATCCACTTCAGGGTATTAAAAAAGTGCTACCAATGATCCTGGATCTTTGTAGGACCAAGCAGAAGCTTTATGGAAATGTCACAGCAGAGAACAAGGTTGAATTTGATTGTTTAGGAAAAGTAAGTTATGTAATTGTTGGCTAGGTAAAGGACTGGATTGGAGGTAATACATATTTAGGGCTGTGTCTAATGTGCCCTGAAGGACAGTGTACAGGTTCCTCATGTAACAGCAATTTGCCACATGCTACTTTATGATGTTTTCCATTGTTTGACATTAGCTTTATCCCATAGATTTGCAACAGTAGCTACCAGTAGTGCTTCCCTAGCATCTCAAATTCATGGTTTACAGACACTGTAGGTGTCTGGAGTAAATGTTTCTATGATGTTGGATGCAATTCAGCTGAAGAAGCAGAACAGGAGATGTAGGGTTGCAGACCTTTCTGCCTGTGAGACTCTGCACAGTGGGACATGAGATCAAGATATGCCCTTTGCTTATTCATGAATATGATATCATGTCATATCTGACAGTGTTTTTTTCATTTGTATTAAGAGTTTTTATTGAATAAATTTTATGGAGGGGAAATTTGTTCTGACTTAGTTTGGTCATATGAGGTAGAAGGATTTTGTACAACTAGTTTTCCTGTCTTTCCTTCCTTCAGCTGTATATTCTCCCCAAGCTGATTGCTCTTCTTTTCTCCCTTAAAAAAGTCTGAGATGCTGGCCTGTAGGGCTGTCTTTGTGACATATCCCAGGGTAAAGCCTTCATGTGAAAACTCTGAGTCATGGGGCTGATGTCATACCAATGTTGCTGTAGCTTTGTTGTTTCTGTTTTCTCAGGCTGTATCTCCCCACAGCTTTTCAACCCATTTGACTCAGTTTGGAAGCCCATCAAGCTAACTTGCTCCAATTTCACTAGTGTAGACATAGTTAGAATAACATGCTTCTGTTGATATATCTGATGTAGGTTTAAGCACTTTTATGCCAGTGTAACTGAGCCCACACTTGGGAATTGTTCTCTTAGAAGTAATTAGATTTTCAGAAGTGACAATGTTAAAAATCTGATTTTTTTTTAACTTAGGAAGGATGAGCAGAGTGGCTACAGTTAGATTTTCTATGTTGTGTTGAATATATTGTGAGTCAAATTAGAAACTGCAGCCACTTGTGCAATGATCTTGTAGCTGTATGTGTGTTATTCTCTCTTCATTTGAAGTCTTAGCTTCTAGTTCTGTTTCCTAAAGATTCAGCCATTGCAACTGCATGTGTTTCTTTTCCTGCAGGGTTACTCTTCTGCTCTGTTTCTAGTTCAGGGTCTTATCAATGTGAAATGATCACTTGAAAATGGGTTTTCTTGTTTCTATTTGGCCCGTGTTAGAGTAGATTGTAGCTTGCAACCTGTTTTTCTGTTTTTCTACCTTTGCTGCTCCCTCTTAATCCCTTACCTGCCTAGGTCTTTTTATGCTTAGGTCAACTTGCAAATCTTCTAACCATCTTACTGATTATTTCTGTCAGACTGCTGGTCTCTCAGAGTTTTGTGAGATAGGACGAGGAGGAGGGCCCTTAAAGTTTTCCAAGCTATAATTTTTTTTTAAAATTAGTTAGCACAGATGGTGTATATATGTGAGATAAAGTATTTTATCATGAGTTCCCATAGCATTTATAAATGTCAGATATTAGAATTGCCAGGAACTATCAAAATCCTCTCTTTTACTCAAGTTTTCAAAGCCAAGCATGGAAAGATTATTTTGGACTCCTAGTACATCTGCAGAACAGCCATTATTGCTAGGAGTCTCATTTGGTAAATCTGGATAATGATGAAGACTGCACGTCTGAGCAAACCCCCAGATTTGGCCTTTGCAATCAGCAAATAAATGGTGTAAAGTAATGACAGAAAGTTCATTTTCCATGCTGACAGGGCCATCCGTACCTGAACATGCCATATCCAGTTAAATTTGTACTCAGAAGAGTAATTTTCTATGAGAAGAGGCAGTCCCATTGCTGCCCCAGCAACATTCCAGCCTCAGTATTAGGTGAAAGGGGTCCAGCCAAGAACTTATGCAGCCACTTGGGGCCTAGTACCCTGCTGAGATAAATAACAGTAATTACAGTTTGGTTTTGCTACAGAAGCAGCTCTCTAACCACTGGATGGAGCCCAAGTGCCATTCTGAACACTGTGATGATGTCCCTAATGACATCAGTGTTGACAGTTGTGGCAAGCAAAGCAGAGCTTTATCAGGTTATCTCACGCATTCAAAGGAAAAAACATAAAGTGCTTGCCAGTGGGAGAAGGAAAAAGGATCTCAGTTTTGTATAACTGGTGGGGATTTGATAAAGGAGGAGTGCTTCCAGGATTCATTTCGTTCCAACTTTTTCTGATCTCATCTCTCTGACTTTATTGATAGAATTTCTTCAGTTTCTTCTTAGTAGTATCTTTATTTCTTTGCTTCTTGGGACTCCTTCTGTTTACCTGTGTGCTTGATCCCTTTGGTCTTGCAGTGAGCCCCCTAAAATTCCTACAAGTCTGCAGGCAGCAGCTGGGGTTGTTGTGGAATAAACACAGCTCATTTCAGGTGGCCCTGCAAGCAAAAACAAGTGCTGCTTTCAGTAAGAAAAGTGCTGCTTTCAGTCCCTTCCAGTGCTTGCAAGTGTGCCTCCTTTCTTCTACATAGATCATGGCAGTTTAGCAACAGATGCTCCAGCTACAATTGAAATTTCCTCTTTCTTACTCACAGAGAGTAGCAATAATCAAGGTTTATTTAGGAAAATGACCATGCTGAAGTATTTTGAAACAGAAGTGGTGGTACAGTGTCCAGGAATGCGTTTACCAAGAAGGTGAATATTAAGGGCCTGTAGGAAGGAAGGGGATGCAGTCGGGGTGACCTTTAGAGCACCTGTGCAGATACCTTTTAGGGCTCTGCAGGGTGGGCAGTGGTGAGATTGCACCCTAGGGCTGGAGGAAGGTTATTTAAGAGATTAAGGGCTTTTATGATTCAAGGTCTCTAGAGGTAAGTAAAGCTAAAAACCTCCTGTTTCAAAAATATGGACTTAAACTATCTTGTGTTCTATCTATAAGAAATGACCCCTGAGAGTGCCTGATTTTAGAACCTTTAGCCATCCCTGTCTTGCAGCTGGGAGTAGTAAAATGCTCATGAATTTCTCTATCTGGCACATGTTTGTCATTGCTTCTGCCCTCTTCTCCCAGTCCAGCAGTGTTAAGGTGAATCTCAGGCTGGCTTTCCTGTGACACCGCCATGTAAGGAGGGGAGCCAGACTTCTAGCTGCACAGGAGACATCAGCCTCACTGCATCTTACAGCCATCTGTGGATGTCCTTACTGAAGTGAAGAGTACAGACATGGAGGATGAAGGCTGCCAAGTGAGGGGGCACAACTTAGAAGGAGAAGAAAGAAAAGGAAGTCTGATTAAGTTTTGTCTTGAAGTGTCTGTTTTTGGGTTTGTCCCTGCATTGATCTGCAAGGGAATGAGGCAAGTAATGGCCCCTTGGGGACCTTCAGGACTTTCCTCTCAATGTCAGCCGTCATTTTCAATCACCCTCTCCCTCCCAGCCATTAATTTTGGCCCAGGATCATGGGGACTTGTCCATCTATCACTCCTAATTGACACTAAATGATCTGTCAGTTTATTGATGAACGGCAGGAGTGGAATTGTCACAATATATTTTACTTTCTAACAACTCCTCCTGACAATTTTACCTTGTCCATCTCACTCTCCTCACATAAATCTCCATTGGCCTCTCATTCCTTCTCTTGGGCTGATCTTGTGCCAGCCACCTCCATGCCATCAGCACGCATCAAGGACATCAAGATGGCGGTAAACTGCAATGTGCAGGCCCAGGGTGGATTTTTTTCCTCTCTCTCTCTCTGCCCCTCCCCCTTTTTTCTTTTTCTTTTTCTTTTTTTTTTTTTTAAATACACTGGATGTTCCAGGAATGCTAACAAGCTCCTGTCCTCTTGTCCCTTCATGTCATTGCTGGGGTGAGCTCTCCTTAGTGTTTCTGTTTAGACTCACTAAAGATAACTGGCAGAAAAAGAAAAGTCCCCGAAAGAGAGAAGAGTCATCTGTGAATCTCTCAGTGCCCTGGCTGTGACGGAGGATTTTTTTCCTTTTAAACCAGCTTAGTGTGACTTGCAAGGGTTTCCTGCAAAGAGAAAATGTTAGACTTGTGCTCATTTCTGTCTTTGCAATGCTGGAGGAGCCTGAAAAAAGAGTTTTGCTTTTTCTTTTTTATTTTTTTCCTTTTTAATTTCTATTTTTTTTTCTATTTTCTTTTCCCTTTTCTTCTTCTTTTTAACCTAGGTTTTTTTTTCCCCAGTTAGTGAAGTTTTCTTTGACTTCTTTTTCCAGAAAGATACTAAGCAATGGAAGATTGTAGCTTCTGGCTCCCCTAAAAAATAAAGCCTGCATGACACAAACAGAATAGGAGTATGACATTTTTGGTAGCAGTCCATGCAAGCTGAGGTGGCAGAGTATGCTCAGGGTGAAGTCTCTGATTTTTTCTTTTTTGTGATTGAGGACAAAGCATTTTCCTTCCTTAGTTTTCTGCATCTCCTAGAAATTTACCAGCAAATTCAGAGGATACTATCATTGCCATCCCAAATATTTCTAGTTTAAAAAAGCAGAATCATTAGATCGCAACTTGCAACCCCTTTGAATCCATCAAAGCCAAGGCTAAAGCCTTGTCTGGCCATTGTAGTCACCTCTAAGTCGGCCTTGGAGTCTAGCTTATTCCAGTTTACCTGCAGAAAGAGACCTAAGATGACCCGATCTACTTGCTTGGCCCTATTTCCCCCTCCCCCAGTCCTCCCCCCATATAACCCCTCTACTATTCTCAAATTCTTATTCCAAGTTCTTAAAATATCTTCTTTCAGAAGCTGCTGCTCTCAGATGACAACACAAGGTGCCATTCAGCAATAAACACCTAGTGCTTTCTAGTGTATTTCATGTAAATGTTTTCAGTGAGGCCAGTCACAAGTTAAAGGTCTTTGGACTTAAGAATCTTGAATTTGGTATCTATTGTGAGATTTGAAAAAAACCCAAACCAAACAACCTTAGATACTTTTTCTTGTGTTCTAGTTCTCTCTCCTTTAGCAATCAGTTCTTTCCTGTAACCATGAGGATCCCTTTAAATAGAAACAGAAATGATTCTGTAACCTCAAGAGTCTTTTGGTTGAGTTGGCCCTTGTGCTTGCTGGAGACTGAGGACGTGATCAGTTGGATAGAAGCCCCTGTTCTCAGCGACCAAAGATGTGTAGTGGATACCTCTAGAAACTGCAGCGCTGTTCCCACACAGCAGGAATTTGTACTAAGTATTATTTTTTCTGTTGCTCAGTAGGAGCTGTGAACAGCTCTGCCAGTCAGCCCTCTACTAGTGAGTAAGTGAGGGAGCCCTGAGAACATCTCTTACAAAGATGATGTAGTGAGTAGGCTGAGGTTCAGTGACCCCCATGAACATTGTCAGCTTGTACTTTTGTGCCAGTTCCTGAAAGTCCTGTTCACCAGAGCTTTCCTCCTTTGTTGTTTTTGTTAAATAAGCCCACATATTAGCACATCAGGAGAAACAAAAACACTTCAGATAGAGATTGATTAAGTGCCTCACAAGCCTATTTCAGCTGGAGCCTGCCAGCTGCAGTGTCTGTCACATCCCATCCCACAGAGCATGCCTGGCCATTGCGGCATCCTTCCTCCTCCAGACACGTACTCTGGAGCAGTATGTTCAGCATGTGTTCCAGTCAGCCCAGGAAGCCTGTGAGGGGCCAGAAAGGGGATGGTGGGACCATTACAGTTTGCAAAATATGTCTGCTTAAAACCCCGTGGTGGAGGTACAGGTAGAGAGAGCCGTGCACCTTAGGGCTTGGAAATGGAGGACTGTGAGGTGGCATCCTATTATAAAAATAAAGAATCATGGTAGTCTTCACTCTGCTGAAATCAATGGCAAAACTTGCCTTGATTGTAGATTTAAAAGCTCAACTCCTTAATTTGATCAAGGAAAACCTGGTTTTTCCAGACTGCCAAAGTCCAGTGAGAGGGGATGGAACCAGAACCCCAAGTGAGGTGCAATGGGAATATCTGAGAAAACACCTTGTGGTCATGTTTTCCAGCACGGGCAGCAGTTCTAGTTTACGTATACTCTTGGTGAGTGTTTCTTTTCCCGTGCCTCAGCAAACAAGCAGTGACCAAGACCCACACTGGGAGAGCCTGGAGAACGGATCAGTTAGCGCTTGTGAGTCATATTGGATGCGTAACTTACTTGTGCCTTAGGCTATTGAACAAGCTGCAACTCCTAGCTCACTGCCTACTCACTGTGGTGATGGACACTGAAGAAATACTTGAGCAAGAGAGTACAATGTCCTTTGTAATCTTTTTTTCCCCCTCCTCCCTCAGGCCTAGACCTGAATTACAGTCTTTGCGCTAGAGGCAAAAGGCTTCGTGCCTTCCTGCGGGCTGAGCCAAGCCTTCTGGCGTTGAGGTGGGTATGGTTTTGAATGGAAGCACTGAGACGCCGCCGGTGGCTCGCTTCCTGCACACCCAACTCGGCTCTGCCCGCACTTTGATCGCCCTGCCCTCTCCAAGCAAAATGTATCTCTGAATGCCACGACGTTNCGGCGGCGGCGGCGGCTGCTCGGCCTCGGGGCTGCCCGCTCCCCTGCTCTGTCTCCAACCCCGCCGCGCCGTTCCGGACGTTCCTGTCCAGCCGCCCCCGGCTTCGTTTTAAGAAGTTGCCATAATTGCTTCCCTTTTCCTTAGCTGTGCTGCCCGCCCTCACACCTCCCTGGGCCGCAGCAGAGAACCTCGGATCCAGCACAGTGACCTCCTTGGATCCTGGCTATGCCTCGGTGCTGGACGTGAGTGTGTCTGAAGCTCTCACGAGCTGTGGACATTAAAAGATTTCAAGGACGTTCCCCCCCATTCATCCCAGTTATGTCCTCTGCTAAAATAGGTTAACGGCGTCTAATTAACCACTGCACATTGTCATGCTGCATAAAGATAGCATCCTGGCTGTTCTCTGAGCCCTGCTACTTTATCTCCATTTAGATCTCCGTGGTAGTCAATTAAATGAGAACGAAACAGTTTAACAGGATTATGTCTACATTAGAACTGCCTTTCACCTTTCAGCACAAAAGTTGCAGGCAGGTCCGAAGCAGCTCAGCTGTACATTAGGGATGTATGGGGGTGTAAAGCCTCGGTTTTGAGATTTAACCCCTTCTCATTTATGTGGAGAAAGGATTCCTCCTGGCTAGAACTGAACAAAGACAACACTTACGAGCGAGATCAGATCCTCTGCCCCCAGACAGAGCTGTGAGAGAAATAGGTATTCTATACTAGGAGTTACATACCATGGGGTTACACGGGGTCTGTCAGGGTCTTCCACCCCATTTCCCAGCTATTCAACACCCTGAAATAGAGAAGGGGCAAGCATCTGGCCAAAGCCAGAGGGAATATTTTGGGATTATGGTTATGTTTGGGAGCACTGACAGTCTCACGGTCAAAGGGAGTTTAAAAGGATCTGTCCAGGTGATGGGGTTAGTCCACGTTTTTGGGCCCTTCAGATACACTTACGAGAAGGAATGAAAAAAACAGTGGTATTGCTGTCACACAAAACCTGGGGGTGGCTAGTGTATAATACAGCAGACTGAATGCATTTCTGAGCACTGCTTCCGGAATTGTGCTGTTTTGTTTGCCCTTACTTGAGTGAGTGTATCTGTAATTCATATTCAATTGCTCATTTTGTAGGTGCTTATTGCTGCCCTCGTTGGGCTATGCCTGCTGCTGCAGCAAACAAAGCAGGGCCCTGCATTTGTGTTGCTGAGATCATGAGAAAAGAGAGGTAACCTGTATATGCTGGTTTGAGTTTACAGTTGAAATGCTGGGTCTCAATGTGTTGCAATTGGCATTGGGAAGCTGAGAGTGTTCTCAGGAAGGGGTGCTCCACAATGCTTAAGGCAATGTAATAACTTCATGAAGAAATCTTGTAGGGCTTCCCATAGTACCTGGAGAGCAAAAAGATAAGCAGGTGACTGGGTCTGCAGGGATACTATCTCCATGTGTAGATTAGCCCTCAGCTAAATTTATGGAATGGACAGAGATGGAGCACATTTTGAAGATCTGTTAATGATTTCTCTTACTGCCTTAAAGGATTTGAACCTTAGGACACAAGGCAAAGCTTGTCTTTTCTCTCTGAGTCACTTTGTGAGGTAGATTGAGACAATGTAATTTTGCCAAAAAAGCAAAAGACTAGCAGGAACAAACGGAAAATGTTTTGTGTTTTTTTTCCCCAATCTGAAACAAGGAATGAAGTAATTTGTCATCAAACAAAACGAAAGGAAGACTTATAAAAAAATTAATGGAAATAGTAGGCTGCCTGGTATCTTCTTTGTTTAAGAGCTCAGTCATTATGGCCACAGAGAGTGTAAAACATACACTTCTTTCTTGTGCTCCAGAAGCTTCATACTATACTTTGAGGATAGTTCCCTACTCATGAGTTTATCAGCTGGTTTGAAATGCCAGTTTCATCAAATAATGCTATTCCAAATCATATATTAACAAAGGTATCTAGTACAGGTGGCTGGAAGCAGATGTCCCCCCTAACACAACAACAGTAATTTCTAGTTCCCACTCTAGTGTCATTGGTATTTAAGTGCTCTAACCACAGTACTGTCAGCACAAGAGACTTGCATCATCCACTGCCACCGTCAGGCCCTGTGGCATAGGGACTAAGGTGTTCCCCTGAGGGGGCTGGCCATGGGGCTTTAGCTTGTCCTAGAGAGAGAAAGGAACAGTCTTGTTTGACAGGAGAATGTTCTAACACCTGGGCCCTGGGATTAAAGGGGACACTACTATTACACCCCTCCTAGCTGATGAATTTGTTCCCCAAATTACTAATTTTTTCCAATATAGTGCAGGTATTTCCGAATTAGGTGTTTTCTTATTGTCCTGAATAATTCCTTTCCTACCACAATAAGGAAAAGTTGAGGAAGCTTAAGTCTGAAAACAGGAGCAAAGTAGTCTCTGCCTCTGAGACTGACTGCCTTCCCTGTGGGCTACCTGGTTATGTGTTATGACAGGATGCTTAGGAAAAAGAAACAGAAGTTGCTTACAGGGATAGCAGGAGTGACCTTCCCCTGGGAAGTATAAACATGTGGAGTGTTTCACTCCTGCCTGGAGACAGAAGATGAACAAAGATGCAAGGAGTCTGAGTACTGAGGAAGAGAGTGTTATTTGGGGTTGGGCAATTATCAAAAATAACAGGATCATGCTAAGAAGAGGTTAGATTGAACCCCCAGGAAATCATCTCACTGTACAAGGCTGCTCAGTGCCATCATTTGGGATGTTTCAGCTCAGTCAAGGCAAGGCTATGAAGGCTGTGTTTGGAAATCAGTTCTGTGAAGGCATAAGGGAGGCATAAAATAGGATAAATCTTGCATCATCTTTCCACCTCTGTATTTTCAGAGTCTAAACTACAGTAAGAGCTGGTGGTGGTCTCTCTGAAGCAATCTCTTTCTTTCTCCAAAGTATTAGGGGGTTCACAAAAAGTGGTTTGCACTGCCACTGGGGAGAAGGATGGAGAAGAACTGGAGCTGGACAGTTCATCCTCACTGGAAGAGCTCTTTCCTAAACTCCTCAGCTTTGTTGCATTTCTGCCTCTGAATAGAAAATGCAGATACAGCTGAAAGCCCAGGTGCAGATGTTACCCACACTGCTGCAGATTATAGCAGCAGATATTACTGGGCTCAGATCACTGAGTCAATACAATCTTTAGCTTCTCACAGACTGCAAGCTCCAGGAAGAGCAGTGGAGCCAAAGGACTTTCTTCTTTTTATATTTCTTCTTATAGGTAGACACTCTCTGTGCCCTGCTCCTTGCTCTTAGAAGAATAGATTATTCACAGAACTAAGCAAAGACTGTGACTTGTTAGAACAGGGAGCAGATGAGGAGAGGCCTGTCCCATGTCACGGTAGTGCTTTGAAAGGAGCAGTGCAAGGCAATGGAGCAACTTCTCTTACATCTTTATGTGTTCTGGGACAATGCATATCGTAGGGAAGAGCCACATGTACTCTTTGTCATAGCACCCTGACTTCAGCAGAGGGGTGAATATTTATTCCCAACACATAGAGATGAAACTTCACTCTGCAAAATGGCCAAAGCAATCAGTGAGTGATGGAGTATCTGCTAAAAAGAAACGTGGCATTTAATTAACTTTTCAAAGTGCTGGTTCAGCAACCTCCATGTTTTACATTTTGAATATTGAACAAGTGTTCCTAATCAGAACTGAATTACTTCTGGGCTTTCTGGGGTGGAGAGCAAGGGAGGCATTTGCCAGTGCCTCCCCCACCACGTTATTATTGTTATGAACTCCTGTTAACTCAGCCAGATCAACCCTGATATTCTGCAGTGATATTCTGCATGTCTGACCTGAACTTGGCCAACTCAGCTGGGACTCCTGACCTGAAAGGCAACCAGAAAATCCTTATGCATAATCAGGGGAAAGAAGAACCTGTTGATCTCTCAGAAGCAGTAGACAAAGCATGGCATCTTCTTTACTCTTAACGTGTTGACCTCTCTCCTCAGGTACGGCAAACTTTGCCTGCAACTGATGGCAGAGGAGATGAAAAAGTATCTGAGAAGCTAAAAAACCAGGGAGTGTGGTTCTTGCCACATCTGGCCATGGCTGTCTTTTGGGCCCAAATGGTTCCGCAGCAATGTGCTGCACTCAGGGACTTTTTGATACACTGGTTTAGTGGTCACTCACTGTGTTATATTGGACCTGATGCAGGAACTGTCTTGCACAATAGCGATTTTATAGGGAAAGGTGCAGGTTTTTAATTTTCTCTAGCCTTTTCTAAGCATAAGCCCTTCTTGTCTTGCAGGTCAGGAAGAAAGCATGCAGAAGAAGTAGAAGAGTAAGTTCCCGTTGTTGCCGAGACTTCTTACACAACTTGTATCTGATCTCATGGAGAAGGGACATGTGCCATTAAGCACCAGAACACCAAGATCTGAAACTTGGGAAGGGTGCAGAGCCTGTCAGGAGCTCATGTCATGTGTCCTGGGATGGGGCAGGGCTGGTAATTCTATAGTTCCCTGGATATGGAGTAGATGATATCACTCCCACATAACAGAAAGAAAGAAAATTAGAAAGCAACTTCTTTTGTCCTAGACCCACCTAGGCCCAACTGTCTGCAACTAGGGATTTGTCTTAGGTCCAAGGAATTTTGTTTAAGCTGAGATTTCTGCTGAGCCCAGCAATGAGGAGTGTGGAGGGAGGTCAGTCTGCATGCTAATCATACCTGGGAGCTTTCCCCTTGACAGTCCATGAGGCTTGTGGGGAGGAAGAGGGCACAACAAGATGCTTTCCTGGACTTGCAATTGAAATTCTTCCATATGTTTTGCTGCAGCCATCGTCTCAGACAGCAGAGCCTGGAGGTGCCAGATGATGGAGGAGGTAAGGTGTCACCTACTTTACTGCAAGAAGTTCCTTCGTGCCTGTCTGGGGGCACTCCAGTAAAGTGAGCAGAGGCATCTTGTAAGAAATTGGAAAGAATAAACTACTCGGAAGGTAAACAAACATGGGAGTTGCTTAGGTCTCCCCATCTTCTGAATGAGGGAGAGATAGTAAAGGAGATGGAGAAGGAAGATGAGGAAGTGAACCTATAATTTTAACTCTGGCTCTTCATGGACACAGAATTATAAAGGACCCTTGGAAAGAAGGAACTTCCAAAAAAGGACATTCCTCTCTCTGATTACCTCCACATGGAGAATAATGGACCGGGGCAAAAAGAGAGCTAAAAACATAATAAAAGGTTAAGAGCAGGGATAGGAGACACTGCAGTCCCCTGAGTAAGGTGATAGCATGCTCTGCTTAAGGCTTCTCTCTTGTCTTATGGTAACATACTTGTCTTGTTCCTCACAAGACAAGTGTTTTCACCACTCTCCTGGGGTCTCTGTCACAATGGAATTCTTAATTTAAAAAAATCTGCTTGCCCTAACCCAAGATTATAGATCATAAACTAAACATAAGCACTGGTGATAATCCCTACCCATCCCTGTACAGGCTGCTGTGAAATCTACTGACTCCTGACTTAGCACTAATTTTCTTTATAGTGTATATCACCTGCTCTTGTAGGACTGGATGAGTCAAGAAAAATCTCAAGAAAAATCCATGGTATGAATTTTAAGATGAGCACTAGAGAACTGTGAGAAATCATTAAAGCCTCTAGAAGCTACCTCAGTTTTCAAGGACTAAGAATTTTATATAGTGTATAAGAAGTTGCATCTGTAAAATATCACCAAGCCTCAGAAGAATTATCTAGAGATAATATTCAGACATCAGTATGGTTAATAAGATTAAATGAAGACTTATTGGGTCTTCCAGACAGATTAAGCATTGCAACATATGACTGCCAGAAGTGGCACCTTTATAGCATTGGCATCTCCAAAACAGAATAAATTTTCCCCCTGGGAAGTTTCTTTCATAAATTTCAGCATATGTCACTGAGGCTGATAGTATGTTCTGAACAGCTCTGACTGTTTGCATATGTGCTGTCCTTTTTGTTGAACCTTGGTCATGTACTCAGAGTGTAAAAACTGTCTTTGCTAACCAGGCATAAAAATGCTTGCCACATGTTCTCTAGTG
>VYZS01065839.1:0-40350 GCA_013400695.1 Neodrepanis coruscans | reverse complement strand
CTGCTACTTTATCTCCATTTAGATCTCCGTGGTAGTCAATTAAATGAGAACGAAACAGTTTAACAGGATTATGTCTACATTAGAACTGCCTTTCACCTTTCAGCACAAAAGTTGCAGGCAGGTCCGAAGCAGCTCAGCTGTACATTAGGGATGTATGGGGGTGTAAAGCCTCGGTTTTGAGATTTAACCCCTTCTCATTTATGTGGAGAAAGGATTCCTCCTGGCTAGAACTGAACAAAGACAACACTTACGAGCGAGATCAGATCCTCTGCCCCCAGACAGAGCTGTGAGAGAAATAGGTATTCTATACTAGGAGTTACATACCATGGGGTTACACGGGGTCTGTCAGGGTCTTCCACCCCATTTCCCAGCTATTCAACACCCTGAAATAGAGAAGGGGCAAGCATCTGGCCAAAGCCAGAGGGAATATTTTGGGATTATGGTTATGTTTGGGAGCACTGACAGTCTCACGGTCAAAGGGAGTTTAAAAGGATCTGTCCAGGTGATGGGGTTAGTCCACGTTTTTGGGCCCTTCAGATACACTTACGAGAAGGAATGAAAAAAACAGTGGTATTGCTGTCACACAAAACCTGGGGGTGGCTAGTGTATAATACAGCAGACTGAATGCATTTCTGAGCACTGCTTCCGGAATTGTGCTGTTTTGTTTGCCCTTACTTGAGTGAGTGTATCTGTAATTCATATTCAATTGCTCATTTTGTAGGTGCTTATTGCTGCCCTCGTTGGGCTATGCCTGCTGCTGCAGCAAACAAAGCAGGGCCCTGCATTTGTGTTGCTGAGATCATGAGAAAAGAGAGGTAACCTGTATATGCTGGTTTGAGTTTACAGTTGAAATGCTGGGTCTCAATGTGTTGCAATTGGCATTGGGAAGCTGAGAGTGTTCTCAGGAAGGGGTGCTCCACAATGCTTAAGGCAATGTAATAACTTCATGAAGAAATCTTGTAGGGCTTCCCATAGTACCTGGAGAGCAAAAAGATAAGCAGGTGACTGGGTCTGCAGGGATACTATCTCCATGTGTAGATTAGCCCTCAGCTAAATTTATGGAATGGACAGAGATGGAGCACATTTTGAAGATCTGTTAATGATTTCTCTTACTGCCTTAAAGGATTTGAACCTTAGGACACAAGGCAAAGCTTGTCTTTTCTCTCTGAGTCACTTTGTGAGGTAGATTGAGACAATGTAATTTTGCCAAAAAAGCAAAAGACTAGCAGGAACAAACGGAAAATGTTTTGTGTTTTTTTTCCCCAATCTGAAACAAGGAATGAAGTAATTTGTCATCAAACAAAACGAAAGGAAGACTTATAAAAAAATTAATGGAAATAGTAGGCTGCCTGGTATCTTCTTTGTTTAAGAGCTCAGTCATTATGGCCACAGAGAGTGTAAAACATACACTTCTTTCTTGTGCTCCAGAAGCTTCATACTATACTTTGAGGATAGTTCCCTACTCATGAGTTTATCAGCTGGTTTGAAATGCCAGTTTCATCAAATAATGCTATTCCAAATCATATATTAACAAAGGTATCTAGTACAGGTGGCTGGAAGCAGATGTCCCCCCTAACACAACAACAGTAATTTCTAGTTCCCACTCTAGTGTCATTGGTATTTAAGTGCTCTAACCACAGTACTGTCAGCACAAGAGACTTGCATCATCCACTGCCACCGTCAGGCCCTGTGGCATAGGGACTAAGGTGTTCCCCTGAGGGGGCTGGCCATGGGGCTTTAGCTTGTCCTAGAGAGAGAAAGGAACAGTCTTGTTTGACAGGAGAATGTTCTAACACCTGGGCCCTGGGATTAAAGGGGACACTACTATTACACCCCTCCTAGCTGATGAATTTGTTCCCCAAATTACTAATTTTTTCCAATATAGTGCAGGTATTTCCGAATTAGGTGTTTTCTTATTGTCCTGAATAATTCCTTTCCTACCACAATAAGGAAAAGTTGAGGAAGCTTAAGTCTGAAAACAGGAGCAAAGTAGTCTCTGCCTCTGAGACTGACTGCCTTCCCTGTGGGCTACCTGGTTATGTGTTATGACAGGATGCTTAGGAAAAAGAAACAGAAGTTGCTTACAGGGATAGCAGGAGTGACCTTCCCCTGGGAAGTATAAACATGTGGAGTGTTTCACTCCTGCCTGGAGACAGAAGATGAACAAAGATGCAAGGAGTCTGAGTACTGAGGAAGAGAGTGTTATTTGGGGTTGGGCAATTATCAAAAATAACAGGATCATGCTAAGAAGAGGTTAGATTGAACCCCCAGGAAATCATCTCACTGTACAAGGCTGCTCAGTGCCATCATTTGGGATGTTTCAGCTCAGTCAAGGCAAGGCTATGAAGGCTGTGTTTGGAAATCAGTTCTGTGAAGGCATAAGGGAGGCATAAAATAGGATAAATCTTGCATCATCTTTCCACCTCTGTATTTTCAGAGTCTAAACTACAGTAAGAGCTGGTGGTGGTCTCTCTGAAGCAATCTCTTTCTTTCTCCAAAGTATTAGGGGGTTCACAAAAAGTGGTTTGCACTGCCACTGGGGAGAAGGATGGAGAAGAACTGGAGCTGGACAGTTCATCCTCACTGGAAGAGCTCTTTCCTAAACTCCTCAGCTTTGTTGCATTTCTGCCTCTGAATAGAAAATGCAGATACAGCTGAAAGCCCAGGTGCAGATGTTACCCACACTGCTGCAGATTATAGCAGCAGATATTACTGGGCTCAGATCACTGAGTCAATACAATCTTTAGCTTCTCACAGACTGCAAGCTCCAGGAAGAGCAGTGGAGCCAAAGGACTTTCTTCTTTTTATATTTCTTCTTATAGGTAGACACTCTCTGTGCCCTGCTCCTTGCTCTTAGAAGAATAGATTATTCACAGAACTAAGCAAAGACTGTGACTTGTTAGAACAGGGAGCAGATGAGGAGAGGCCTGTCCCATGTCACGGTAGTGCTTTGAAAGGAGCAGTGCAAGGCAATGGAGCAACTTCTCTTACATCTTTATGTGTTCTGGGACAATGCATATCGTAGGGAAGAGCCACATGTACTCTTTGTCATAGCACCCTGACTTCAGCAGAGGGGTGAATATTTATTCCCAACACATAGAGATGAAACTTCACTCTGCAAAATGGCCAAAGCAATCAGTGAGTGATGGAGTATCTGCTAAAAAGAAACGTGGCATTTAATTAACTTTTCAAAGTGCTGGTTCAGCAACCTCCATGTTTTACATTTTGAATATTGAACAAGTGTTCCTAATCAGAACTGAATTACTTCTGGGCTTTCTGGGGTGGAGAGCAAGGGAGGCATTTGCCAGTGCCTCCCCCACCACGTTATTATTGTTATGAACTCCTGTTAACTCAGCCAGATCAACCCTGATATTCTGCAGTGATATTCTGCATGTCTGACCTGAACTTGGCCAACTCAGCTGGGACTCCTGACCTGAAAGGCAACCAGAAAATCCTTATGCATAATCAGGGGAAAGAAGAACCTGTTGATCTCTCAGAAGCAGTAGACAAAGCATGGCATCTTCTTTACTCTTAACGTGTTGACCTCTCTCCTCAGGTACGGCAAACTTTGCCTGCAACTGATGGCAGAGGAGATGAAAAAGTATCTGAGAAGCTAAAAAACCAGGGAGTGTGGTTCTTGCCACATCTGGCCATGGCTGTCTTTTGGGCCCAAATGGTTCCGCAGCAATGTGCTGCACTCAGGGACTTTTTGATACACTGGTTTAGTGGTCACTCACTGTGTTATATTGGACCTGATGCAGGAACTGTCTTGCACAATAGCGATTTTATAGGGAAAGGTGCAGGTTTTTAATTTTCTCTAGCCTTTTCTAAGCATAAGCCCTTCTTGTCTTGCAGGTCAGGAAGAAAGCATGCAGAAGAAGTAGAAGAGTAAGTTCCCGTTGTTGCCGAGACTTCTTACACAACTTGTATCTGATCTCATGGAGAAGGGACATGTGCCATTAAGCACCAGAACACCAAGATCTGAAACTTGGGAAGGGTGCAGAGCCTGTCAGGAGCTCATGTCATGTGTCCTGGGATGGGGCAGGGCTGGTAATTCTATAGTTCCCTGGATATGGAGTAGATGATATCACTCCCACATAACAGAAAGAAAGAAAATTAGAAAGCAACTTCTTTTGTCCTAGACCCACCTAGGCCCAACTGTCTGCAACTAGGGATTTGTCTTAGGTCCAAGGAATTTTGTTTAAGCTGAGATTTCTGCTGAGCCCAGCAATGAGGAGTGTGGAGGGAGGTCAGTCTGCATGCTAATCATACCTGGGAGCTTTCCCCTTGACAGTCCATGAGGCTTGTGGGGAGGAAGAGGGCACAACAAGATGCTTTCCTGGACTTGCAATTGAAATTCTTCCATATGTTTTGCTGCAGCCATCGTCTCAGACAGCAGAGCCTGGAGGTGCCAGATGATGGAGGAGGTAAGGTGTCACCTACTTTACTGCAAGAAGTTCCTTCGTGCCTGTCTGGGGGCACTCCAGTAAAGTGAGCAGAGGCATCTTGTAAGAAATTGGAAAGAATAAACTACTCGGAAGGTAAACAAACATGGGAGTTGCTTAGGTCTCCCCATCTTCTGAATGAGGGAGAGATAGTAAAGGAGATGGAGAAGGAAGATGAGGAAGTGAACCTATAATTTTAACTCTGGCTCTTCATGGACACAGAATTATAAAGGACCCTTGGAAAGAAGGAACTTCCAAAAAAGGACATTCCTCTCTCTGATTACCTCCACATGGAGAATAATGGACCGGGGCAAAAAGAGAGCTAAAAACATAATAAAAGGTTAAGAGCAGGGATAGGAGACACTGCAGTCCCCTGAGTAAGGTGATAGCATGCTCTGCTTAAGGCTTCTCTCTTGTCTTATGGTAACATACTTGTCTTGTTCCTCACAAGACAAGTGTTTTCACCACTCTCCTGGGGTCTCTGTCACAATGGAATTCTTAATTTAAAAAAATCTGCTTGCCCTAACCCAAGATTATAGATCATAAACTAAACATAAGCACTGGTGATAATCCCTACCCATCCCTGTACAGGCTGCTGTGAAATCTACTGACTCCTGACTTAGCACTAATTTTCTTTATAGTGTATATCACCTGCTCTTGTAGGACTGGATGAGTCAAGAAAAATCTCAAGAAAAATCCATGGTATGAATTTTAAGATGAGCACTAGAGAACTGTGAGAAATCATTAAAGCCTCTAGAAGCTACCTCAGTTTTCAAGGACTAAGAATTTTATATAGTGTATAAGAAGTTGCATCTGTAAAATATCACCAAGCCTCAGAAGAATTATCTAGAGATAATATTCAGACATCAGTATGGTTAATAAGATTAAATGAAGACTTATTGGGTCTTCCAGACAGATTAAGCATTGCAACATATGACTGCCAGAAGTGGCACCTTTATAGCATTGGCATCTCCAAAACAGAATAAATTTTCCCCCTGGGAAGTTTCTTTCATAAATTTCAGCATATGTCACTGAGGCTGATAGTATGTTCTGAACAGCTCTGACTGTTTGCATATGTGCTGTCCTTTTTGTTGAACCTTGGTCATGTACTCAGAGTGTAAAAACTGTCTTTGCTAACCAGGCATAAAAATGCTTGCCACATGTTCATTTGCAGCATGTGACTTTCAGCACTCCAAGACCTTGGGTAGTAAATACAGAATAGAATTGATGCAGAGTGTGGTATGAAAGTGATATGGAAGTGGTATGAGTCCTAATACACTTATTTATCTGTGCCTAACCTATGGTTAACAGTTGGATTTGGATTGTTTGCATACTAGAGTTCAGTTTTGGATTAAATCTGTGTGTTAGAAGAAAGAGCCTAATCCTCTGATATGTTTCATACCCAGGCAGTTTCTGGTACAATCAGATATGCTGGGTTGTGGATCTAATTTGCATATGGAAAGTCTCTAAATGGATCATTGTGTCAGTGTCTTGCATGTTTGTGGTCTTATTTCCGCAGGGAGATCAAGTAAGCTATTCTGGGAGAGGAGTTTTCCGTGTGAGCTCAGTGAAGAAAAGTGACATCTAAACAAACTTCAGAACCTGAATAAAATTACTTTTTTTTGAATAAGCAGAGAGATACAACTAACTGCCTAGTGTAGAAGGCAGGGAGTAGCATGCAGTGGCTGTGCAGTAAATTAAGCTGTATCAGCCTCCCCTTTGCACAGAATTGCACTTGAGTTTGTGTCCTTAACTGTAACAGTAAAGCTCAGCTTCTAAACATACAAAAATCAAGACATTGGTGTATGGATCCCCAAGGATGGGTCATGGTTATTTTGTGCTGCATAATGTGTTAGCTTGTACACCTTAATATGAACAGGCACAGTTGCGTAATGATTGCTGCTGTCAACCAATACATTTGGATCGCCTTCCTTTAACCTATTAGAAAGCTGAGCTGTACCATTCCATTAACATTGTTCGTCCCCCATCCAACATTTTCATTAGAAGAATGAAGGGCAAAACTATGTGCCCTTAAAAAGGTGTTCCTGTGAATTTGAAATGTGCTCAGTTGTGATCGTTGATACATCACTAACAGGCAGAGGTTCAGAATTTGGAGTCCATTTGAGAAAGTGTTAAAAAAGCATTGAGCCTAGGGATAGCCTGGTTTGGCATGTGGAGTGTAGAGGGAAGGTTGTACAGCCAAGTGGAGGCTTTTGGGCTTGATATGCCTTGTAGTTTCAGAAATAAAAGTAGAATTCTTTCACTGCTCCTGGCCTGGTATGGAATAGCATCTGATTCCTCATCTCTGTGGAAGCTTGGGAGAGAAGGACAAATACTTAAGAAAGACTGAAATACTATGGGAAGCAATAAGTGGGTGAATCAGAGGGGGACATGCATGGAACAATCTGCAGTTTCAGCCATTCATTACATACTGCATAAAACAAACCACAGAGATAATATCAATGAAGTAGCTCAGGCAGTGCTCAGAATTCATTTTCTGTATTTCATATTTCTCTTTCATAGAACCTAGTCCCAGACAAGAAAGTCACTTCAAAGACATGCCAATATTGACTTGTAGGAAAGACTTGTGTTTGACTAACAGCACCATTTGCTCCTGTAAAACTCCCCAGTTGGAAAGACTGTTTTGAAAAAATGCAGTGTCTCTCCAAAAGTAGCTCTGGAGCATCTAGTTTATGGCTAGGTTGATTTCCTTCAGCACCCACTGTGAACTTAGTGCCCATCTTCCTGAACACACAGTGGCACATGCTAGTACACAGACACAGCAAATGGATAATGCACCTTTATTCAGTGGGTATGTGTCCCACTAGACCTTGTCACGGGCAGCCAGGTCCTCTGCAGGGAAACTTGCTTTAGCAGGATTTAATGCATCACAACTTGAGGAATAATAAACCTTCACAAGCAACACAAAACCATTTAATTCCTAAAGGACAGGCCTAGTTGAGTCACTTTTGTCCAGGGGCAATTGGGGGCTTAATGTTTTGTATGTAGCAGTCTGGGCAATCTGAGAGAGAGGAGTTTAAGGGTAATTGCTCAATTTTATGTCCATGTCAACAGGGGAAATGAGCAGCAGTGACTGAGTTCTGTATGGCAGGGAGGCTGCATGAGATGGGAAATGTGAGGCTATCGGTGGAATTCAAACGTGCTATCTTCAGAACACTGCTTCCTTTTCTGTAGCAGCCAAGAGCTTCTGCCAAGTGCAGACTATTCTTTGTCATCAGGTAGGAGGGAAACAGGACAACCAAGCTCATGTTGAAGGGCTTCCCTTTGCTCCTTTCTCCAGCAAGGTGCTTTACTCTGCTTGTGTGTCTCTTTCTGACTTGAGCTCCAAAGGTCTGTTTCCTGTTGGGGCAAGAAATGCTGGCATTCCTCGCCCCACTCAGCAATCAGCTTTGACCTTCTGTTGAGAATTTTCTTTGTTGCTCTTGTCCACCAGTTCTGCACTGCTGTGTTGCACTCCCCTAGATGTCTTTCTCCTCACTACATCGCCCTTGGATTTTTCTCGTCAGTATTCTATGTGAGGTTGTATTCTCTCTGCCAGCTAGTCTTCCCACATAAACTAGTGTCCCATCTTCAAAAGTCCCTGTTTGCCTTCTCTCTGTTACCCTTGGATGCATAGCTCCCAGAACAGGGCTTTTCTTGGAGGACTGATATGTGATGTGTGATTCTCTGTCTGCAGGAACAGTAGCATGTTATTTTAAAGCAGATAGTGTGTGTGAATGAGACAGCTGATTGAAATTAAAGCCTGACTATGCTACACAGACAACCCAAACCTGACCTGCAGGTGAGGAAAGCTGCAGAGACAGTCACTAGATCTGTGCCCTCAAGGCAAAACCCCTTCCTGCCTGCTGAGAAGCTTCCTCAAGAAAGCAGACCTGATGATTAGATCTCTCTATGCAATGTCAAACCTCTAGAAGGACTTCGTATCGTTCTGGCATGTGCCAGCAGCTCCTTTGCATTTAAACAGGATGGGAGTCCAGGCTTTGTGAACAACAGAGAAGGAAGTGGGCATATGCCATGGTCCCTACATCCTTCTGGGGAATGAGGTCTGTCTGTCAAGTGGGAGACCTGTAATTCACAGCTATAAAATGTTCAACACCTCTTGAGCTGCATGTGAATATACACCAATAATGATATTGCTCTAAACAGAGCTGAGAATGAGCACAGTGAGGGTTATTGTTGGTGCTGTCATTCCTGATCAATTTTGCCAGTTATTTCCCTGGTGAGCTGCTGTTTTACAGAGCACACCAAGTGCTGGTGGATTCCAGGTGCCATGAGCTGCAAAGGAGAGCTGCACTGGCTGAGCATGAGAATAAGAGAGAGCACTCGGGGGTATGGTCAGTGGGTACTTCATAGGCTCAGAAGGCAGTGATGGAGTGATTTGGGGAGAGCTAAATGTATGAAAAATTCTGAGCATCAGAGACATGGAGACAGTGAAAAACATAGTGTTTTGGAAGTGGTATGAATGGGCTGAACAGAGGATTCTGGGGCAGAGAGTATCAGTGATTGTTGAGTTTCTGGAATTCTGTATTGTGACTTGGTGTGTGGCTCTGTCAGCACACCACAGTCCTCCCCTTTGCTGCTCTCCCAATGTACTACCCTGAGTCTCTGTGCAAGGTCACTGAAGGGCAGATTCAGCCCATCCTGATGGTTTCCACTGATCTGTTGGTCTGGGCCAGTGTGAACTCCTACAGTGACTACTGCTATTGTGATCTAGAGCTTCTGGTGTTCAAAGAAAGCTCCCTCCTGACAGCCATAGTGTGCGGGGCAGAGCAGAGAATATGTCCCAAGAGATTGTCTGAAGTTCTGTTTGAAGTGGCAGACCACTGGCCAAGGGCAGTGGGCACCTTAATTACAAGGGAGCACACACAGCTTGTTGGGGGCTGGAAGTGACAGTCTGGGTAAGCATCTTCCATTGCTAAATTCTGTGTTATGGTTGATACACAGTCATATTGGGTCTGTGATTGCTGAGTCCGTAAGTATAGTTGACAGACTAGGTTTACCTAAAATACCCTTTAAGAAAAAGCTCTTGAAAGATGATTACAGAATTGAGACACCATCATTTAAAACTGCCTGAGGCAAACTTCTTTGAAAATTGCAGCAGTGGAGGGACAGAGAGAGAACCACGTAGCCCTTGATTGTAGTGTCATTCCCTCAGGACCAGTCCCCCCTCCTCCTCAGTTTCTCATCTGATATGAGAGAGAGCAGCAGTAAGATTCCTCATCTGTCTTATGAAAATCCGATTCTGAGAGGCTCTGATCAAACCTGGCTGGCTGTCAGCAGTGGTGGCCTTGTGTGGAGGGAGGGAGGCTTCTGAGGAGTCTCTGGATGTGGAAGTGTCATGGGTGCTACCGATCAAAGAGGCATTTTTTAATAAATATATTTAAGAAAAAATAAAAAAACTAAGGATTTAGCACAAAAGAAATGTAGTTTGTCTTGTTTTTCCAGTATAACATGAAGAGGATGAAATAGAACCAGACACGCCTGCTCCTGAATGTACTTCCACAGGAGCATGTTGAGAAGCTGCTTTCCCTGCCCCAGTAATGCTCTAATGCAAAATCACTCATATGCAGCATTGTTGAAGAAGGTTTTGTGTTTCTGAGTTCACCAGACCCTCACAGGTCACCTCATGCCTTCTCATCTGCTGCCCCACTACCTCCTAAGTATGTTTCACCTCAGGATTGTGGTGTACTCCAGGCCTTGGGCCTGACCTCCTGTCTCCTGACTTCTGCTGCTGGTGAACAAACGCATGCATTAAGAGATTCCTCACCTTTAAAGTCATCAGTGTCTGCCCCTACTTCTTGCACAATACAAGCCATGTATATTACACGTGAAGCCCCACACTGAGCCCAACTACTCATCTGATAGGGCTGTTCTATGCCCTGTCTTTCCTCACACTTCACAGGGATTTAAACTGGGCAGAGCATTTTTGTCAGTAGCAGCCTTGGGAGGTAGCAGATATGCCTGATGCCTTTTCCCAGCAACCTGTCAGGTGCAGACAAAGCCATGTCACACCAAGCAGTCCATGAAAGCACTACACTATTGAAGCATGTAGAGTGTCTCATGGATCATCCAATCCCCCAAACAGTCATCCATCTAGGTGAGATACAGTACTACACAAGGTAAATGCATAATCTTTAAAGACAAGGCTGTAGGGTTAGTACTGAATCTCCTGCATGACCTTCCCTAGATCCCTTGAATCCTCTGGCATCTGCTCACAGGGTGACTTTTCCCATCAGCTTGGCCAGACTGTGCTGTTACCATTCTCTTCTGAGAAGGATGGTTTGGGATGCGGGACACTGAGGTTATCTTCTGCTTGTCTCATCTTTTTAGGCAGTGCCCTGGTAACTGTGGTACTGCCTGCTTTTCATTCTACTGTTTTCATCTCCCTAGTGGCTGATCAGGCAAGTATGCTGTTCTGTGTTGGCCTACTAGTAGGGCAATTTCAGTCTGGGATAGGCATCCCTATGAAATTAATGTCCAGGCATCCAAAGAAGCGGTTTTTTATCCTCTCCAATTGCCCGCTGCTCTCCTGAGAAAGCTTCCAAGAGGCTTCAAGCTTGTTTGTGTGTTCAGCAGAAGCTGTCTCTGCCCCGTGTTCTTTATGTTTTTTGAAGATTTTTTGCCTGTTGCTTTCCACCTTTTTTTTTTTTTTAATTCTCTGTTTTGCCAGAGAGAAAAATTATTTATTGCATTGAGATGCACTAATTAAAGCCATTTTCTGGTATTTGGTTACTGAAGTGTTTGATGTCTCTCTGACAAGACCATGAAATGCACAAAGTGTCCACAGGGACAGAATTTGCTGAACACGGTGCTTTGTAAATGAGGGGACACAGTGTCGCAGCAGCTCATGAATATGAAACGCCCATGATGCTACCTCAGTGGACTTGGGAACACAGATGAATCCTGTCATGTGCTAAATGAGACCAATTTCTTTCACTTAACTTCATCTTCAATCAGACCTTCCATTTGCCTGTTTAAAATTCCCCAAACGTGTTGCAGAAGGTAACAGCATTCAGTAAAACAAAGTTTTGCAGCAGCAGAGATATTATAATTATTTCAGTTTTACATTCTATGAAGAAGCAACTTAAACTAAAACTAGTTTTATTCTTATACCTGCTTGGTGAGAAGGGGCAGCAGAAGCCACTACCCTCTTTGTGTTTTTTGGACATAGTGATGTGTGGACAGGGAGGGCAGCACAGTCCGCATCATTAGTGTGTCCATTCTGAATTGGTTTTTGAAACACTCAGCTAGATAGGGGAAGTGAATCAGGCTATGTGAGATGCATTTTTGGGGGGGTTTTTTGGGGGGTGTCAGGGTGTTGGCTCAGGAGACTCTTAAAGCAGCTCATGAAGGAAGCGGCAACCATGTTGCCAACTAACTGCGAGCCTAGGCTGGGATATGGTTTCTAGGTGTGGTTTTGCTACTGATTTACTGCCTGACGTGAAACAGATTGTGTCTGAACCGATTTATGCTACCTTGTATCTAACAGAGAACTTAGTTATTTGGGCAAGGACCAGGCAGGAGTTTCCAGGATTTTGAGACCCAGCCTGCAGGTGTTGCTACTAAACCAAAAATCAGCCCTTCTTGGGAGGGGAAGTGCAATTCACCAACTTGCAGGAGCAGCTGGGTATTAGGTTGGTGCAGGTTCTCCCACTTCCTGCTTGTTGCATTCTGTGGTTGTCTTCTTTGCCTGTCAGTAAGTTATTTGCTAAGAGGTGAAAATGGTGGTGGTTACTGCATATACTTTAGTATGAACACATAAAACCCTCCTTTATGACTTAAAAAGCTGCTGTTCCTTTCCTATTGTTTAACTATCCGCATGTAGCATGGGCCACCCTCAGTCTTTTCACTCTGTCTTTTCTTCCTACCATTCACACATTTCTGCCTTAAGGCATTGGTGCTTTCCCATTTTTAGTCATGCAGTTCTTTTTGTGTAAGGCCTAGCTCAGTTCAGCTATTGTAGTAAAAACATTATTCTTACTTATATGCTGGGACTTAGATGTTCTGAGACAATCAGTTTGGTGCAGTGACTTAACTTCCCCATTAGCCAGCATTTGGTACTGGTGTTTCCTACCCCACCATAACTTCTATATAAATACAATCATTTTGGTTTCATTCTTTATTCAGTCTTGTTCACCATTATCTGAGAGGTGGAGGGGAGTTTTCATTTTTCATCTAGCATTTGCTGCTCACTCATCACTGGACAGGCCATTTGTTCACTGCATTGTAGGGATCTGGTATGTCCTTTTGTGCAGTCATTTTTAAGGTTTGCCTACATGGGCATGACAGCCTAGCCAGTAAAATATGAATCAAGGTTCTGCACCAAAACCATAGGTTTATAGAAAATGAACTAAAGCCCCCACACTGAACAGGTGGAGAAAAATATGAGTCACAGAGCAAAGCATATGTTTGTAACATAATGTTGGGAAAAGATGCGGCATCAGACTGGGAAGACATGCAAACATTTCTGAATGCACTGATGACTTATGTAAACCCTCACTGCAGATATGGGAATATTAAAAGTACAGCATATGCCTATTCTCTTGCAGCACAATAACCCATGTGCTTCTTCCTCCTGGAGATGACACAGTATCATGACTTGGCTGTGTTACCACAGCTTATGAGGGGGAAAAAAAGACATGAGTCCCAAGAAAAGCAACCAAAACAATTGGGCAGCTGGAGACTGAGTGAGGGGAAAGGTTGAGTCCTTGGTGATAAAGTGAAAACTGAGACACTTTGCAAACTGAAGGGAAAGGGACTGTGGAGAAGTGGCATCATGGGAATTGGAAGAGGGAAGAGGACATTATGAGTAACAAGTAAAATAAATATTTCAGGGCTGATTTGCCACTGATAGAAGTTGGCCCAGGGAGCTGGTATTTTCTTAAAATTTGCAACATTTCTGTTCTGTTTCCTATCAGCTTGGCAGTCCTAAAGAGCATTGCTTCTGCCGAGAAATGGGCAAGGTATCCACACTTAGCAGTAAAGGACAAGCTTGCACTGGCCTTTGTTGGAGGGACTGGCAGGAGACCCCAGAGCATTTCCAGCTCTTCTGTGTGAAATAGTTTCAAAGTGTCTGTAAAATATCGGAGCCTTGAATTTCTTTTGAAAAGAATTTCTGTGTGATCACCTGGATTTTGCTAATACAGAGTGGAGGTCACACTCTGAAGGGATTTAGAAATCTCTCCATGGAAGTCAATGAGACAAAATTAAATAAAATCAGCACTGGAGAGCCTGGAGTCTTTGAGAACCTGCAAGATGGAAGGGACATCACTGACCAGGCCCTAAGTTGACAGCTTTTTCTAGTGCAAAAAGTGATCAACAAAAACAAAAGGGAACTGGGAAGAGGAGACCCCAGAAACAACTGCCAAAATGAGCTCTTGGTGAAGAAATTCAGTTTGCTGCAAGCACCCTCCACATTTCTGCCGTCAAGAGAGGATAAGGATCTGACTTTCTCCTGCTACAGGGAATGTTCTCGATTGGTGAAGACAGTTCTGTTCCCAGGTAGTTCTTAATTTAGTTGTGTTTGCTGGGAAAGATTCATCAATGTCCTGATGAAAAGGGAAAGTTAGCTCAGGAGAGATTAGATGGTTTCTCAGTCCCATGCTCATTTGCCTGGACTTAGCAGGGCACGTCTGCACAGAGCTTCATTCCTTGCCTTGGACTGGTCTCCCCAATCTTCCCTCCTTCATCTTTGTTGCTCATATATAGGGACTTTCTCCCTCATTATCACTGAGCAGGTTTTACCAGCTGCCTCCACAGGTCAATCTGTCTGTCCATGGAGATGTTTTTGTCCTATAAGTGCATTTTGCTACAGTTTTTACCAAGAGCTGGGAGCCTCTTCAGGGAAGAGCCAGCAGGATAACAGCTTCTACCAGATACTGCCCTTATGAGCAGAGGAGGAGAGATCTACCCCAAATGCCCAGTGATGCACAGGTGAGGCCTTTCTTGCTCGTGCCTCCTCCATCTCAGGAACAGCCTGAGGGCTGTTGTTGCAGTTTCCCTTTAAATGTCTTTGGGAAGTTTGCTGCAGTTGGAGAGCTGCTTCGAAGGCACCTGGTCTTTGGGCAGCTGGGGAGCTAGAAGGCACAGCTCTGCTGAGTCTGGCCAAGCTGTCACTCCTTTTGCCATGGCCAGGCTGTCGCGACAGCCCCTGTCCCACTCAGCCTTCCACCAGGCAGCCAATTAGCGAGAAATCCCACTGTGTGGTCAGCTCTGGATGGCCACCGCACCAAGGCCCAGGCTGACCCGTGCCCTGCTGCAGCTGGGCCAGGGATGCCTCCTGGCCAGCAAGCAGGAGGACACGATGGACATTCAGCAGGGAAGGGCAGCTGAGGGCCTGCACAGCTCTGACAGGCAGTCGGACAAGGGGTTTCTCAGAAAGACCCTGCCTAGAGCCCTCAGCGCCATAGGTGGGAATGTCTCTCCAGCTCCTGAATATTCATCTCAGCCTAGGCTGCAAAACGGGCAAAGCCAAGCCCAGCTGCCTACTGCCATCCAGCAGTAGCATGACTGCATTGCAGAGACAGGGACAGCCTGCTCACTCCAGTGCTGAAAGAGCCAGCTCTGCCTGCACTCTTTTCTGAGTGAAACCCCTTCTCTGAGCCAAACCTCCAGCTTCTGCATGGTCTGAGGACTCAGGGTCTCTGGAAAGCCTTTGTGCCCTTGAGTCTCTAAAGATGCTCTGTGTTGGTGTACTCAGTTCTTGCTTTGTGTCTCTAGGTACTTCTCTTCCTCTCTATTTTTTTACTCTCTCTGTCTAACATTTTACAGTACTTTGTCAAATCACAAACCATGCAATGCTCTCAGAGCCTTACTTACTCCTTCAGCAGGATTCAATGTACAATCAGTTCTTCCTCCTCTCCTCAGCTCTTTTGTTTGTAGCATCCTTTTTAGCTGGAGTAGCCATAGTCTGTGTGCAGAGAATACTCAGTGACCTTCAGCCATTCCAGGGTCACACTGGAAATCATGATACAAATAGATGAATCTTCTCTAGTGTCTGTATCTGTTAGACCACCATCACTTCCTTTCTCAGTTATTGGTAGATCACAGGCCTCTGCAGAGCCCAAGACCTCACCAGCAGCCCCTTCAACATGTAGTTTTACATATCTTCTCTCAGTTTCTGCCCCACATTTAATTTCTAACAGAGTCTAGGTGACTGGTGGCTGAGCAAATATCACATAACAAGCAAATTCTTCCTAGTTGATGATGGCAAGTAGGCAGCAGGGTTTAGTGTAGTTGGCTTCTTTTGGCTTGAAAGTTGTGTTCAAATTCATGGTCCATGGCCTACAGAATCTTACCTGGATTAATCTGCTCTTCTTGCAGGATTTCTTGTGATCCCAAGCTTCAAAGTTTTATTGTCTTGTTTTAATATAAAAAAAATTCTTTTTTGATTACTGCTAAATAAGTCTTTTGTGTTTTCCTTTAATAAGAAACAGGCTGCCATATCTGTGAAGTAGAGGAACCTTCATCTTCAGTGAGAAGAAACACAGCACTCCCCACTTACTGCTGCTGCTTTCTCTTGTTGCAGATATTCCCGTGATCCCTGATTTGGAGGAAGTCCAGGAGGAAGATCTGGCCATGCAAGTTGCAGCTCCCCCCAGGTAAGAGCACTGCCAGGTGCTCTCATCAGCACTGTGAACTGGCAAGTGAAATTAAACCCATCTTATGCTCTCTGGATGTCAGCAGCAGTGCCATTCAGCAGGATTTGATGTTGTGCTTTGTGGCAGCAGGACTCCAAGCTGTACAGTGCAAACTTGTTTCCTACTACATGGAGAAAGCAATTACTGCGTATTCTCTCTCTTTATAAAAAACCTACATTGGAATAATGTATTTGATGTTGCAAAATCAAACTCTCGAAAGTGAGGGATTGGTTTACTTAAGGTTGCTTGTATAACCTCAAATGCCTCCAAAACACAGGCATTACCACACGCGTTTTGATTATTCATGGTTGTAGGCTGCTTTGCCCTCCACAGGATATCCTTCTTACTCAAGTGTGTAGTTAATTTGCAAAGTACAATCCTATTGTTTGAAGGTGCTATCAAAGTAGCCTTGGAGTTAGCTCAAGGAAGACCAGAAAGTTTTAAAAAATGAAAGTTTTTAGAGTTTTGTCTTAAACATATGAGGAAAGTCTTCTCTGTTGGGCCTATTGTCAAGATCATAAACTGGAATTTCTGTTGACCCTTATTTGGAGGGATGAGATATCTTACTCCTCATCACAGATGCCTCTCACAAGTGTGGAGTAGTCATATATAGCTGTTAACAAAAATAATTGACACTTTGTAATAGTAAGTTTAAAATTACTGTGTCTCTCACTAGAGTTATTTCTTTTTCCCTTTTTCTTCTTTTTTAATAATGCCATCTGATCCTCCTGTATTCATAGTTTTTCTGCAATAGAAAAGCGATTTTCATGGACAAACAAGCAAATTCAATTAATATAGGTCTTTTCTACAGCATTGCATTACCTGTGAAGGGAAGTGGAGTATGACAGTGTATCACCCCCCTACACCATGTTTCTCTTGTAATGCTACATTTTAAGAAATCATATTTGATAACTCTGAGTCAGCTCAAAGTTGTTTCTATTCTGTAACTTATATGATGTTGTTTTCAGAGCCTCCTTTGCTATGGTTCTGCAGCTGTTTGAAGGCTCACTATGGTCCTGTTTTCTTTGTAGCCCTTGCAGCTAATATGTGGATCTTCTTTTTGGCATGCTGGTTTCTCTGAGAAAGTTCATGGTTGTTCCACATTCTGTTTTTATGCATATGCACAACCTGATACACAGATTTGTCATCTGCTGACTGGGATGCGCTTCTGTCTGAGTACATCCATCTCAAGAGTCTACATTGGTAATGTGGACACTTGAAATGGATGTCACCAGACTACTGTTGATGCCATCCTCCTCCTCACATGTGCTTCCATACTGACCCAAGCTTGTTCTTTGTCCCTTTCTGATTGCAGTGTGCAGGTGAACCGAGTGCTGACTTACCATGACCTGGACAAAGATCTAATGAAGTATGCTGCCTTTCAGACTCTGGTAAGTGGATGTTGTTATGTGCTCACTGATGTGACTCCCTCTCCTTCCAGATGACCATCATCCTCCATAGTGATACTCAGCTGCACAAAATACACAGCTTTATCATCCAAACAATTTGCAGTTTGCCTGTAAGTCTGTTCCTTTCTGCAGTGTGACTTTTGTGCTTGTTTGTGTCTGTAAATAGTATGGGTATGGTATCTGCTGCTCAGATAAGGCTCCTGCTGTTCTCCTGGGCAAAGTATATGACCCTTATGAGGCAAATGTGCTGATCTCTAGCAAGACCTATCTGGTGAAATGAAGGTGTCCACTTCATCAATGTCTGTAAGACTGATTCTATGTGTGTTCATAGGATGGGGAGGTAGACCTGAAGCTCCTCACCAAAGTTTTGGCTCCAGAGCACGAACTACGAGAGGTGAGTCTTTTTTTGTGTGGAAACACCAACAAGATAAAAGCTTCTTGTGTGTCTCAGACTGTAATAGTAAGCCTTTGTTGTTGGAGTAGAGAAGAGAGGTGAGGAGGAGCTTGTCCAAGCTCTAAGAGGTTTAATTTCCCCAGCAAATATATATAAAAAAAGATATATAGCACTTTCTCTGTAAGAGTTTATGGCATCACTATGATTGGCCCCCTTCAGGATGAAGGAGCTAGTAAGGAAAAAATAAAGATCCTAGTACTGTCACAGATCCCTGCATGAACAGTGCTCTATTGCGTATTGTCCTTTGGTAGCCACCCTAAGCTACAGGTAGTTCTACAGAACAGTACAGAGAGACAAAGGCATTTGAGAAAGCATTTGAGGTTTGGGCAGAGGGGTTTTAAAGGAGGTGGGCAGGAGCTCAGGACTTGCAACAAAGGATTTCTGTAGCTTTGAACTGCACATGCTTCAGCAGAAATGCAGAAGGGTTGAAGATTTTTATGGCTCCTCTTTACACCCTTCCTAGTAGGATCTAATATTATCAAGTATCAAAGAATCTGTCCTTTATGGAATTTTGAAACATGAATAATTCTGGTCAACATTTTTAAACTGTAGCAGGGATTCACATTTCATTTTCGCTAGTATTCCTGTTCTAGACAACTGAATCTGAGACTTCCCTGGTTGGGGTAATTACCATTTACTTTTCTCTTCACTGTTTGTCTTGAATGTCTAGCATTGTTGAGATAACCTTGGATGTCGCCAATAACATTTCATCACATTTGTCTTTTTCCTTTTGGAAGGATGATGTCAGCTGGGATTGGGACCATCTCTTCACAGACGTGTCCTCAGAACTAGTGACTGAGTGGGACCTGGGACAGTCTGAGAGAGAAGACCATCTCAGTCTGCCATAGAGCACTGGCACACGAGACATCTCATACATGCATCCCCTGTAAATAGTTTAGCACTTTAATTTTCCATTCACTTGTTTATATTTGAGACATGAAAATAAATAGGACCTTGCTTCACAGAAAAACTGTCTTGGGAGAAGTTTGGGGTATTTTGTAGTAAGAATCTTTGTTCCCAGAAGAGACAAAGAATTCTAAACACAATAAAATACCAACTTAGTAACAGTCACTCCACCTCACAAGACTGCAATGGTTGATCTTTCCTCTATGGAAATGCAACCACTCTGGCGTAGCCCCTCTTCCAGTGGAGTGTGGTTTGCAGTGATGGCTATCAGAGAAGCTGAGGCTGATATGACTTGTTTTCCTAGGACCATCTTTGTCACAACAGACACCACAGGTTGTCAGGATATCTGTTTTACATTTCATCCAGCAGCCTTCAGTCTTTTCCTGCTAGTTTAACTTTTCCTGGAACATTACCTCTGTGTTGACTCAGGAAGCAGCATCACCTATTAAACTGCCAAAACAGCACCTCTTTTTACCTTGAGGTTTCCCAGCTAAATTCTGACCAGGCATAACCCCACTTAGCTTTTGCAATCACATGAAACCACAGCCTGAATGGAGATTGCTGCAGGCAATAGGTAGCTTGCAAAGAAAATCCTCTTTATTCCATGTGTGTGAAAGAATGGAGCCTGATGCTCTGAAACAAGGAAAACTCCCTGGTGAGTGTCTCCTTGGAACCAAGTAACCCGTTCTTATTGTCATCTAAAGAAAAACCAATTTAGCTGTTAATACTTGTCCCTGTAGAACTGTGGTCATTATTTGCAGGAAACAGTAACATTACTTCCTAAGCCAATGTCCTTCAAAGCCTTGTCCTGTTGGAGACTCTTGCTATGTATTTCTCAGGGGCAGTGCAGGTGCTGGAAGAAAGCTTGCTCTTCTTAGCTTGTTTGGTCAGTCTAACTGAGTACTGCAGTCCCACTTCTATGACAGCAGGACAGGTCAAATAACTCACTGTGAATTCAGTATTCAGCAAAATTTCAGATCAGAGTTGATAAGCCAAACAACTTTACCAACAAGAGAGAAGCTGTTGGGTCCCAGACTGGGGCCACAAAAATAAAAGTAGTCTTATCTGTATTAAGGACACATTAAGAGTTTTTACAACCAAGAAATCTCTCCTATAAGTAGAAAGCAGGTGAGATGGAAGGGAGACCAGTGTATGAAGGATAATCCAAAAGTCTTTCTCTGAGCAGAGAAACCTGTTTTGGTATGAGCCAAAACTTCCCAGCTGAGTTAGCATCTCTTTTATTGTGATACATCTTGTTATTGTCCAAAGAGAATTTAGAATGCTTCCTACCTTTCAGGAAAGAAAAAATTAAATTCAGCAAGCTAAAATAGTTTAGTAAATCATAGAAACCCAACAAGCCAGTCTGACAGGGAAAAAAAAAAGGGTCCTGTTGGCTACCCTCCTTTGGCTGGGGGCCCTGGGCAGAGATACTCTGGGGTGGGAGGCAGGTGTCTGTGGGACAGGCCTGTGCCCAGTCTGAGACCTTGAGAGCCCAACAAATACCCAGACAGAGCTTGAGAGAAAGGCTTGAAAAAAGTGACAGCCTCATATTTTAAGACAGGAAAAGGTAGCTTGGATCATTTAATCTGACCTGCTGTAATATAGACCATGGCAGAGTCCAGTGAGATGTGGCTGAACTTTGCCTGTCTTTTAGAAAGGCAGACAGTAGTATATTTGAAACTCACTCCTGGTTAGTTTTTAATAGAAAATTGCCCTTATGGTTTAAAATCTGCTTTATTTCTAGACTCAGTTTTTGAGTTTCATCTTTTGTTCCCTGAGACTGCTTGCTTTCACTTTTCCAGTAAAACCGGGCTGTCAGATATTTTCTCCTTGCTTCAGAATTTATGTGCACTGTGATCAAGTTGTGTATTTAATTTCCTTCAATAAACTTAATAGACTGAGACTTGTTTCCATGTCTCTTCAATTGCTTCTCCAGCTGAAGAAGGAGAGGTGGGTATCTAGCTCCTGGCCTTTCTCCAGCAAGCTGTTCCCACCTATCTTTCTTCCACAGTGATGTTTCAGTTGCAGTGCTGGGAGGATGACTGAGACCCGAGACTTTCTCAATTTCTGGTGCTGTGAGAGAAGAGCACATGCCTGTTACTGTCCTTGCTGAAAAAACCCCAATGAGCTGCTTTTGCATGCCCAGGCCAGCTTCTAGCTCATTGATGCACCAGAGCGTGTATTGGCTGTGACAAAGCTGCCTCAGGAACCTGCATTTCTGACAAGTCCTGTGGAAAGAACGTGCAAAGAAGGAAATGGCAGGTGTAACTTTTTCTTGTAGCCTGCAGAGGCGTAGCTCTGGTTGAGCCTTGGCTGAGGTGAGAAGTGAGAGCACAATAGAGCAGTACTGGGCAAATGACAAGCCTCATCACAGATAAAGTAAAAGAAGGGCATAAAGGAAAAATCAAGTCTATGTCTTATCAGTTTTAGGGAGTTCTGGTTTTCTTGTAAGAGTACACATATTTATAGACTTACTTGGTGGAGATGCCTTACTAGAATGTAGTTTCTTAGTGACTGGGGAATATTGGGGCTGAGACAGACTAGACAGTGCTGGAAAAAAAAGTAGGAAATAAAAGCTGAAAAAAAGCCAGACTCAGCAAATTTCCATTAAAGAACCTCTTAAAGGGGATCTGTCTGGCTATTTTATTAAGTGTGACAAAGTGATAGGAGGTGGGGGGAACCTCCTTTGTTAATAAGTTGGAAAGTCACTGCCATTCCTCTCTCCAAAGCATCTTGTGGAAAGTGGAATTAATTCATGGCATATGCTCCCAGCATCTGCCATGGTGACCCGGAGTGACAGGAGCATAGTGCCAGGCAGTGTGAGCCAGAGTCTGTATTCCCAGATCCCCTCTCAGGCCTTGCATGCTGCTGTCTGTGGCTGAGGGTGAGGGTGGTGTGGCGGCTTCTGTGGAATACACATCCAGCT
The DNA here is from genome assembly GCA_013400695.1 of Neodrepanis coruscans. Taxonomy (NCBI): domain Eukaryota; kingdom Metazoa; phylum Chordata; class Aves; order Passeriformes; family Philepittidae; genus Neodrepanis; species Neodrepanis coruscans. Next base: position 18,550 of record VYZS01065839.1, on the reverse strand, counting down.
GCCTGGCTGCCTGCCTGCCTGCCTGCTGGACTGGATGGGATGTCACTGCCCGGGCAAGAGTGTTTATCCCACTGAAGAAGGAGACATGGGAGGGAGAAGGGGATGTTTGGATAGAAAAGAGATCAATTTGAATGGAAATGAATCCAGTTTGTCCCAAACAGCCTTAATTCCTCCCACAGTGTTCCCTGACTGAGTCCTCCCTTCTCCAGCCATCTGACTTGTTCCATGGCTTGCTGTGAGTTTCTTTAGTCCTCCGTCTCCCTCCTCCTTCTTTCCCACTGCATTTCTACAGATAATTTGATCCTCTCCTCAACCGAAAAGACAGAGGATAGATGTTGTATTTGCTGTTAGGTGGGATTTCATTCTCTGTTTAATGGCTTCTCAGAATGTAACTTTGCACACCTTATTTCCCCTTCCAGACCACTTCCAAGAGCTGTATCCAGCTAGTACAGGTGGTTGCACTGTACTGTTTCCAGGTTGGAGCAGTCTTTTGTCTGTGCTTCATGATCAGCATGTGAGCTTTCCCTTGAGAAAGGGCACCCAGAGCCAACCCTCCACAAGCTGCTCTTTTTGCAGCCACAAGCTTCTACCTTTTTAGATGACTGCCTGAGATACTGGACACTTTCCTGGCCTGGAGAGCTGATTGAACCAGGGGAAACTGGATGGTGGGTGATCCCCAGACAGGGCAGAGATGCCCCACACTGCTTTGGTGTCTCCCAGCAACTGCCTCACACCTCAGCAGCTTCTCCGGCTTGCGCTCCCTTTTGAGCTGTGGCACCCATTCCTATCCTGTGCTGGGACAGTGCAGTGCTGAGAGAGGGCTGAGGCAGAGCACATGAAGGATTCAAAATTGGCTGCCCAGGTGAGATCAGTCCTCCCAGGTCCATGCTTTATCCTGGACTCCTTGCAGTCACAGCCTGGGAAGCATCCTGATTGACTGATTCAGTCATGAATACTATGTGACAGGGATGTCCAGAGCTCCTGAGCCCATTAATCTCTGTCACAGTCCCTAGGAAGATGAAACCTTTCCTCTTAGTGCTGTGCTACCTGATTCTGCCCCAGAAGACTGCTCTGTGCAGACCTCACTGGGGCCAGAACAGCTCCGGGCCATGGGCACTCTTATCAGGCTCAATCTCCTGTCACTTTCAGGACCACTTCATTATCCTTTTATTAGCCCTCTTCTCCTGCTTATCGTTATTAATAATCACACTGGATCAGCTGGAGTGCTGACAGCTGCCCCTTGTCTATTCTTTCTGTCTATTTTAATCCTGCCTGCTTATCTGAAATAAACCTGATCCTTTTCCTTTTAATTAAAGAAATTTGGTCAGCCAGCCCCTCCTCCATTCAGCGATAGGACTGATCACACTAGTGATATGGAGAGAGCAGGAAAAGGGGGCAGATTACTGGGTGACAGTGTTTTCCACAGCCCAAAGATATGGGATGTTGCAGTAGAGGCTGGAGAGATTAAGGCATATGTGTTGTGAGGAGAAACACAGCATTGGGGTACTGTGAAGTACTTATTCTGGGGTCTCTGTATCTGGCCCAGTGCACTGATACAGGAGTGTGTGACTACACTGCATCAATGCAAGACAAGCAAGGGAGGTCTGCTCACCTGTCTGCTTAGCATGAGTGGCAATAGCAATGCCAGGCTCAGAACCTGTACAAGTGTCACTGCCAAGGCTGCTGGGATCTCTGCAGTTCCTACAGGGGCTAGAGGAGTTTGTTTTTCAGTGCTTTATAGTGCTGCCAAAAGATGCAAGTGCTAGTCTTCACAGTGCTTTGTGCTCCCACAGGCATTGCTTCCTGGGGCCACAGATCTCATTCTAGTCTCTTAAAAATGCCTCAGTGGGCAGTTTGCTTGTGCTGAAATATTTGTGTTGTCTGAAGGGACAGGTCACTCAATGAGGGACTGTGCAAATAGGTTAGGAGAAAATTGTTGTGCTAATTCACACTTTTATGAACCTATAAACTCAAATCTGCATTCATTGCAATCTGTGAAGTGAAGAGTGTGGGCTGAAATGCTTAGAAAGTGTTAATCAGGGGTCCGTAACAAAGCAAAATACTCTGAAGTGCAGCAGCAGGAGCTTGGCCATAAGCAGCAGGAGTATTCAACCTTAATGCTAGAAAGACATATTCTTTGTTTCCCAAACGGTTCATTTCAGATGCACAAGTTGCAGGTTGACTGAATGCGTATGTACCCTCTGCTACAGAATATGGCAACTGGCTCAGATTTGTAGGGCTCTTTCACCCCTGAGAGGCTGTGGGCCCAGGAAGGGTGTAAGACAGAATTTCCTGATGCTCAAGCAAGAGTGTAGCACTGAAATACCATCAAGCAGAGCCGTGCTGGCTTCTGTCCTTGTGCTGCTGTTGCTTGTGAGTATTGCAGCTGACTGGGATGAACATTAACCTGCAGTTCAGATGTTGGTGAGGGAGCTGTCTCAATAAAAACACATGCACATGGCCTCATAGATCCTTTAAAAACTGTGATTCTGTAACAATCACAGGCAAGCAATTTGTATGGTGACATTTGTGCCCTCGCTTCCATATAATATGTCGTGTTGTTTACAGAAAATCTCTTCATCAGTATTTAATGTTGAACAAAATGTTTGAAAGATGAGAAAATGCAGGGTTCACTTGCCTAAACTGACACACTAACAACTGATCAGAACTTTTATTATCTGCCCCTGCTCCTTCAACAAAAATCATTCCTCTTTTACACCCAAGAAAGGAAAATTCTCATGAAAGTTTTTGGCCCAGAAATGATGTGGGGCACTGTTTTTGGTGGTGTGGGACATTTTGAATCAGCCAAAAGAGATGGACTTGTAGTCCATGTGATAGGCTGAAGTCTTGCTCTGATCATTACCCCAACAAGAAGAACTACTCACAAAGCCAGAAAAGTGCCTTAGGAAGTTGCCAAAGATTTTGATCCAAGTCAAGCAACCTTCTAATTTCTTTGAACTCCAAAGCCAACCTGGAGCTAAGCTTGTGGTTCCCTGTGGCCTCCAGAGTTATATGGCTATTTGGCTTGGTGAATCAACATGATAAATAAATGGGTGATAATAATTCAGGCTACTGTAGCTATGCCTGAATTCACTCAAAGCTAGTCCAGATGACAAACCACAGCTAACTCTTATTCACTTCCATGGCTTTCAAATCCATGGTGCGCAAGACTTAAGACCCTGTCTGTCCTTGCATGAAGGAGATTGGATGCTCTTCATTTCATACACAGAGATCAGAATTGTAGGCTGATAATGCAAGTTCTCCAGGGTCCCACAGTGAGACTGTGACACAGCTAGGAACTGAATCCAGGCCCTCCAAGCATCTGTCCAGTGTTGTAGCCATATTACTTCACTAACAGAAATGATGCACAAAGCCATGTATTTGTTTATTTAGAGTTTCAACCAAAAGCTGGTTTCAGGCTATAGATCTCCTTCCAGATTTTCATAAACACAAAGTAAAACTTCATTGTCGCTATACAAAACATCTTCCCCAGGAAGACCACAGCGCACTGCCTACCTGGTAGTACTCCTGCTGAGATAGGAAACTGTAATCATCTGCAAAAACAGCTTCCTACTGTAAAATTTCTCCCCAGAAATAGCCACAAAAAAGGGATGAGTTGTGAAGGTACCCAACTACTTTCCAATGCAAACTTTGGAAGTCTGAAGCCAATAGCGCTCTTCACCCTACTGATGTCTCTCTCTGTGGAGTTCTTAAAATCAAGTTCTGCTGAGTTCAGCAGAAGATGACCACAAAATAGGGATGGGAAATCTCCTCCATGGTGGGAGGTGCACAAAAATGCTTTAGTAAGTCACACAGTACCACGTTGTCTTAAAACTAACTAAGCAAATTTGAAGGGATTTTTTGTTTGGTTAGTTGTTTTTTTAAGTCACACGATGGTCAAGAGCCTTTAACGAAATTGTGGGCCCTACCTGTTACAGGACTGTAGGCTCTTGTCACAGCGTACCAGAGCCCCAGTGCAGTTCTTAATCAAATGGGACTGGTTATGGCACTGTCAGTGACAGCTTCTTGTGACATAAGAGAGGCGGAGAGAGAGAGAGCTCTGTAAGATGTCTACTTGCATGACATGACCAGTATTACCAGTCTGGAGAATACTGTTCAGTATAAGCAACACCACATTAGGCAAATGATCCTGGAATACTTGTGTGGTTCTAAAACATCCATTCTTAACTTCTCAGATAAGTGGGGTTTTTGCTTATATAAAGTGTATATATATTTCTAGGTCATAGTAGATACATGCCTTTCCTTGGCTGGAGGTGTCTCTGTGCCATATAGACCATACCTATATCTCACCAGCTGAGCCGGTTCTGTTTTGTTGGGCCCAGGGATCTGTTTGTCTATCTGTACAACATGCATACGCACCAGAGATGGCTGAGGTTGGAAGTATTTATGGCAATTAAAATGTTTTGCCTGGAAGCTGTTTTGGGGCTTTTTTGAAGTGAGGATTTTCAGACTTCAAGGTGTTAACAGCCCCTCTAAACGGTTTTGTTTTTTAATTGCAGCAAATGACTGTGGAGCCATTAAACATTCGCCTCTCTGCAGTTGTTTCTAAGCCCTTTCAGTCCTTCTTCTATTTATTCTGTTTAATTCAGTCAGGTAGCTTCGGGGCAGTGAAGATCAATACTTTACTTTGATAGAAAAGAGTCAGGTTTGAAACATAGAGATAAAACTGACACATTTTGTATAAATTTAATTAAAAATGCACCTTTAGTGGCTTGTTGCAAGCACAAAGCCAGCCCGCCATCTAGCTATCTCTCTGTCTCACTCTCTGTCTCTCTCTTCCCTTTCTTGTTCCTAACAGGAAGATCTCTGAATCCGCCTCACCAACAAAGCACCTCGTTTTATGATTTTTGTCTTGAAAGTTTAGCACTGAGGGAGCAGGATAGAAGGGACATGAAATTCTAAACAGACCTTTTGCTCCCTCCCCAGTCCCATTCCTTTTGGTCATGGTGGCTGGGGGGACAGGGAAGGAGCCAGCTCCCCAGTGGAAGAAGGAGGGGGATGAGGCAAAATGATTTTTTTCTCTAAACCCAGCAGATTGGACACCCTGGGGCACTTTCTATTTGGATCTGTAGCTTTCCTCCATTCCCATCCCCTCATCTTGCTTTGTTAAACTGAGAATTATTTTTCCAACTACATGTGCATCCCTGATCCCACTAGAACAGTGTTGGCCATGAGTTAGTGTCTTTATTCTCTCTTTCTTTTTCCTCCCATGCTCCCCTCATTTCTCCCCACTCCCTCTCTTCCTAACCCTGCTATCAGTGGGGACATTTGTCTTGTGTTTTATAATCTGGCCCCTTCACCCCCTTCCTCTGCATGTCTCTCTCTCTCTCTCTCACAATCCTGTTTGGCTCTGTTCATTTTTCACTTGAGTGCCTTTCCTCCCAGACTTACCTCTGGTATGGGCTCCCTCTGCTCAACACCAATAAAACACGCACAACACAGGTAGAACAAGGTGCCAGGGCTCAGCGTGACAAACGACTCACACACCACTCAATAACCACAGCTGTAAATTGCCCTCTCCTCACCCTCCACTGCTGCTCAGGAATGGCAGCTTGGCCGAACCCATGCAAAAGGGGCTGCCCCACCAGAGAGAGGGGTTGGGAAATCCAGTGAGAATTGGACACCAGCCACTGCTGGGGCAGAGATCTTTGCAGCGCTATCATTTGGGGTTGTGGGATTTAGTGTCCTTGTTTCACTCCAAAAGGAGCTAAGCAGCCCAAGGGGCCCCAGGGACTTGGAAAATTGGGATTATACAGCGAAGGGGTGCAAACCACCTGCCCTGACCTACACACCACCTATTTAAGTTGTATTTTGTGACCAAGAGGCTCAAAACTTGTTCCCTCCATGCAGGCTCTGGGAGGGCTTTAAAGGGGAAGGATGAGAGTGTCTTCCTGAGGGTTCCTCTGTTCCTGAGTGGGCAGATCTGGATGAGCACTTTTGAGAGCTGGGGCCTCCATGGCTGGAGTTCCCCCATGTTTGCACAAACCCAGCTGAAGCACCTCAGACACCTATCCCTTCCTGCTGAGCCACAGCATGGCCTTCCCTGGGAAACAGCATTGCCCTGGCTGCCCACTCACACTGCTCACATGGGCTTGGTGCTGTACACTCATGCTTGAACAATATACAGGAAAAAGAAATAAATGCTACCTGAGAAAAATAAACCACTTGTCAAGGAACAGGCAAGGGCCAACAAAATAAATGTGAACAACACCACTCACCATCCAGCAGCACCTGTGATCAGTTTCTTCCTGGGCCTACTCAAGCTCCATGAAGAGCAGTGGCATTAAAGAGCACATGGCAAATGCTTGGTATGCTATGGATGGCTTGGGGAAATGGAGCGAGGGGTCACAAAGCAGGAGTCACTGGTGGAGGCTGGACAGAAAGGAAGGAAAGGATCTAGAAGATGAGAATAAGCTTGAGGCTCATGCACAAACAAGATGAACTTGTGGAGGAGGCTGAAGGACAAAGAGCCACAGCTACATATGCTGAAAAGCAGCAGTGAAAACTAACCTGAATGATGGGGCAAAGGAGAGGTGGTATCTGCCTGCCTGACCATGGGCCTGTGAGATCTGGAGATGTATGTGTGGCTGTCAGTGGGTCAGCATGTAGGCACTGCCCAGCTTGAGGCAGAGCAGGGGCTTTCAGATACAGCCACAGGGAGTGACGTGCAGCTGCTGCACAGAAATGTACTCTTTGAATTCCATTGTGCCCATCTTCAGCTGTCAAACTGTAGTTCCTATGAATTTTGCTTGAGAACCAGAGGATACTCTGCGGGTGGAGCTAATGATTTCACAACACGATGCAAAGTGGGGTCCATGCCCCATGGATTTCAGGTGTCAACTCCTCTTGTCTTAGGTAATTGCCAACTCCAGCAGATGTGTGTGTCCCCTGTTACCAGTTTCATTTGGGTCTGGGATTCCTCATCTCTCCCTGTATTAATTTCTGGAAGTAATATGTATAAGACTTCCTAGCCTTATACTTACAGGAGTCTCACAGCATTTCAGCTGTGAGTGAGGAGAGTGTTTTTTGTAAATTTTTTACTAGTGCTTTAGCTTGCCAATGTGAAAGGAAAACACTCAACTTCGCAGCACGGTGTGCCCCAGCCTATACCGATGTATTTGCTCTGCAGCTCAGGCTGCTCGGTCTCACCAGCAGTAAAAGCAGAGTAAAAAGTAAAAGCACCTTGTTCAGCTGAAGCGCGATGGGTTAACTCTGTAAGTTTGTCTACATAATACCGGCTGGAACATCAGTTGAAGTCCTCCTGAGTGATTTGTGGAGGTGAGTGCTGAGGGCTGGTTTCTCAGGGACTGTGCCGGGAAGGAGCGTGCCGCACAGTGCACGTCTGCAGACAGACAACTCCCATGTCTGCTGCCTTTAATCACGGCAAATGAAAGTTTCTAAACAGCGGAAGATGCCACGCTTTGTGTTCTGCCACCGTAGCTGCCTCTGCGCCGCCGTCAGTGCCGGTAATTGAGACAGAAGCCGCTTTGTGTTAAAATGGCATCGGTAATTGAAACGGAATTCAGAATCAGGACCCTGCAGGCACCGCTCGGTGAAAGAAGAAATAAAGATCGTTTGGGTCACATCTTTTGTAATTTGCGTTTAATAACCGTACCAGGAGGTACATACAAAGGGAGAGGAGAGATGAGACGCAGCCCATTCCCCCTCCTCGCCTGCTCTGCCTCGCAGCCTTCCCATGGTGATGGGGGAACCTGGTGGGAACCCTGCATCCCGCTCGCCTGTGCTAGTTGTGGGAGGGCTGCCGGCTTCCTCACACCACGGCTCTAGGATGATGTGAGGCCAAGCCAGTATTGCTTGCTGGCAGCCAAAAGGAGAGAACGGCTCCCTCGGTTTGTGTTAAACTGGATACTCAATTTCTGGTCTTACGGTTAGGCAGAGGTTATGGGCCCAGGTGCTGGCTCTTGCCTAGTGTATCTGAGCATTGGAGGGCACTCCACTGGTTTACAGTTTCTGAACCTCCCATTGAAATGGTCTCCCCTTGGTATCCTTTGATGGGCTTCTGCAGTTATGGCTATACAAGCATATTCAAGCAAATGCAAGCTGTAGGGCATGGCTCATGATGACATGTCCTAAATATCTCTCACCACAGCACAATCTTTTTCTGGGGAATGGAGTGTTGCCTGTGCCCCTGCCCCCCTAAAAAACTGTAGCCAGGCTGTGCCTGAGAGAGCACAAGTTGACAGGGACCAGCACTCTGTCAGGAGCATGCCCATGTTCAAAGAGTGCCAGTGCTAGAGCCTGTGCCCTGGTAAATTCACTAGTGTAGATGCAGCCTTGTGCTGTCTATCTTAACCTGTTTGGTGGGTGCTTTCTGAAGTCAGGATATTGGAGTTATCAGGGAAAAACCGTGTAGCAACAAAAACGTTTCTTTCATTTTAAAGCACATAACATTGCTCTCCCTGCAGCCAGTGCTGCTCCCAAGAGAGCAAGCTAGTTGGTTAGCCCTTTGGACTAAGCTGGTACAGCCTATTTATCTCATGCACCTGGCAGCTTGTCAAGGTGTGTTTCTGCTGTGCTTGCCGTGGACATTGGGTTGAAGGCCCCGGAGGGGCCACAGGAGGTTGGTGGTAAAGATCTCTCTCAGCTTCAAACTGTCCAGGGCCACTCAGCTGGTCTTACAGTGCTCAAAGTGTGCACTCACAAGTCCCTGCTCTGAAGACTGCATCAGCCAATAGAGGTACCTTGTTCCCTTTAGCCCAAGCCCCTGATCCTGATCAAACTAAACCTGTCAAGTACCTCCACCATAATCTCTGGGATTACCAAGACCTATGACACAGCATCTAGCATAAGAAAGATCTGGTTCTATGATCATATAATCTGCTGATCTACGCTGTGATTTCCCCTAGCTTTGCCTCTATTGAGCCTTGTCATAGGGTAACTATAATACAGATTTCTTCTTTAAGAAAAAAAACAAGCATCACTTTTATTTCTTGTGCTGAACACAACCACATCAAATACACACCTAAGGAATGGCAGTTGCCATTTACATATTCCACTTGTGTCTTTTTAAGCCCCGTGACAACCTGGAAGCTACTCTAAATCTAGATGAGATGAACACAGATACAAGCAGAAACAGCCCGTTCCCTCCTTGAATAGCTGGTCTCTTTACCCTAGATTTCAGGTCCACTTTGGGAAACAAACTCAGCTCTGTTTATCTTTGTTGGTGTCCTGTTAATCTCTGAAAAGGCACACATGTTACTGCCTGGGTTTGTTTCATACAGTGTACATTTTCTCTACTATTAGGCTTGACTTGATAGATTTCATTATCATCTTTGGTCAGGATACAAAGGAGACATCTCTAATGTCCAGCAGCTTCCCTATGCTCTGTATTAATGCTGTAACCTCATGGTTTCCCTTACACAGAACTGCATTTCTTCCTTAAGCTGCTCTTGGCAGCTCCCCATTTCACAGTTCTTGCCTATGGCCAGGAAGAGCATCATCTGTTAGCTACATCTGGAGCTGCCATCCTGCCTTCTCCCAGGGAGCCCAAGGGGTCCTTATCCAAGAGCCAGAGTAGTAGCTGTGACAGGAGAAATTTAGGTTGGGGAGAGGGTACCTTGGCTTCTAATTTTAATTGCTATTACAAGGAAGAATCTTGATATATCTTAAGCATAGATATCCTGATTTTTATGTAGCCTACAGAAGCCTAAATGTGACTTGGCATCTCCCTGCTCAAATGCTTTCAGTAAGTAACCAAATGTAAATACCCAGACACCTGAAGTCAGATGAGGGACAGCATCTGAAAAAGGTAAAGGAACAGAGTTTCTCAGCTTGGCAGAGAGAGTGTCCAGGTCCTGTGTAACCATGTGGAGACACCCAACCTTTCCTTTCTGCCTGAGAAACTGAGTCTTTGGGTTCAGCAGCAGAGCGGCTGAGGACATCCATAATTGCCTGAGGTGATCCATAAAAGGAACTGTGGATGCTTTGGCCTTTTCTTTCTAAGCCTTCCTTTCACTTCATGCATGACAAAGGCCCAGCCGCACTTGCCACCACTTCAGGAAATGACTTCACAGCCTTGTGCCCTGCAAACATACCCAGGTGAGCTGCACTGTTGCATATACATGGCCTTCTGGCTGGGTATGGATGTCCTACAGTGTTATCAGCCATGGTGGGATGCTGTGGCAATATTCCTCTACCTTCTTCTCTCCTTGGTTCAGTCCCAAGTCCTTCACTTAGTCCACAGTTCCAGTTCTGGTGTCTACATATTCTTCCTCAATAGAGACCTAGAGATCTTAGGTGGATGGTCATGTGTTAGGTGATAGAGAGAAGACAGAGATTTTGAAGAAGAAATGAGCCCTCCAGGCCTTGCCTTGCTTTAGTAATGCTTTTCGGGGGCTGTTTTCCCAAACCTGCTGTTTGGCCCTCTGATAGCTGCATCTCCTTTATGCTGTTCTATTAGAACTCCTTTTGAATGTTGCAGAAGACATCATTAGGAGGAGGCCATAAAACTATCAGCAACATCCTCCCAGATCTGTATGTCCCTCCCACACACCCCTTCCAGCACCATGCATCCTCACAGAGGGATTTCATTTGTACTTCCCACACACTTGCCTGGGACCCCCATACACTCACACGTACACATGCTGATACAGATGCACCATGCTCTTATTTTCTGTGTTTCCCAACATACTTTTCCTCCTCCCATCTGTTTGTTGAATAATTCCTGGCTAAGTAACTTTCTCTGCGCAGCCCCCGGGCCGGGGCACAGGGACTTGCCCCCTCTCCCCTCTGGCTGTCCAGGGGGCCTTAGAACATGTGTTTCTGGGAGGCAAACACCAGCTGGCTGGGTGACATTTGCATAGTCAGCTAAAAGTCCATGAGCCGAGCTGGGAACATCTGGAGGAGCCCAAGGCAGGATGGAGGGAAGAGGGAAGTGCTGGTCAGCTCCGGGTCAACTGGAACAGATTTCTCAACAAACAGACAGATGGTGAAAGGAGACAAGGGTGGGGGAAGCACGCAAAGGCTCCTACATCAAATATATAAATCACTAAATGCAGCATGGGAATAAGTGACCAATGTGCATGCATGGGGCATGCAGTCACTGTGCGGCTTCCTTCCAGTCCCATGGGGTGTATGAATGGGGTGGGTGCAGGCTCTTATTGCTCTTGGTGCCAGGGAGGGGAACAGGATGGACCAGGGAAGAGGCAGGGAAGAGAGGCATGGGATCCCAATGCTGTGAAGCAGCAGCAGGAGCTGGAGGCTCCACACAGATTTCTGCAGTGAGCCAAAGGGGCCTGCTGCCAGGCCTCTTCAAACACCATTCAAGCCACTGAAGCCCCAATGGGGCTGCCACAGCTGTGAGGACAGACCCTCAGTTTGTCTGTCTGAACTCTCAAGACATCACCCAGCTTGGCATGTTTGAGACTGGGGTTTGTGCGGTCCCAAGCACAGGGCACCCTCCTGGTACAGACCCTCTCTCCCTGTTGTTCCTGCCTGCTGTTTGCCCCACTTCTCCCTCTATCCCAGCTAATTTCATTGGACTGAAAATAAAACAATCTGTATGGTTTTTCTCGTACAAGGATGTGTCTTTGCCATTCCAAAGTAAGACCAAAACAAGCCCCTGTGCTACCTTTGCCTTCTCTGCTGATCACTGCACCTGGATGCCTGCCTGCTTTCATGCTCTCTTCTGTCTGTATGGCTCATTCCTCAGGAAAGAAAATAAGCTTTATTTCTTGATCCTGCAGTGCTTTTTGAAGCACTAGGGGAAAAAAGCACTCCCTTAGCATGGGTATTTCCCAGACAGAGAGAACTGATTTTTGTCACTTTTGACAGTGCTCAGTATGGCTCAGTATGGCCACAATTGAAAACTTTAGAATAAAAAGGCCAAAAAACGCTATAAGGGACAATTAGAGGTTAAGCCACCCAGAGATTACTGTTTTTCCCTTTCAAGTGTTTAGCAGTTGCCACATGTGCTTGACTAGGAAGGTTCAGAAATTACATGTTGTCTTTAAAATCCTGCCTGCTGTAACTGTGGGTGTTTCCATAAGCCTCATGAGTCTCTGAGCCTCTTCTGGGCTTATGTCCTCCATGAACCGTTGGTAACTCCTACAGGCTAGTTATACATTACAGTAAGAGGCATCCCCATTACATACCCCTTTTTTTTTATTCTTCAGGAGAAATGGACAGGTGTTTACATTATTTTTAATGTAGTTTGAGGGAAATTTTTGTGTTTGCCTTTTATTTTTTTTGTAGTTGCTCTTTTTTTATTGCTGTTGCCTAGATGGTGCTAAATCGTCTCCTGAGGGATGTGAATACATGTTCCCCATCATGAGTGCAGGCAGATAGATGTTAGAGGAGTGTGTAAGGAAGGCTGTCACTCAGGACCAGCTAGAGCAGCAGGGCAATTGATGATCCTGCCCCATGTGGAGGAAGTCTGTACATTAAGCAAAACTGTCAGGGTCCTGATGGCACAACAGGCTTTAATTGCCTGGGCCTCATCTAGGATCCGCATCCACACCCTCTGACTAGCAGATATTTAAACTCATCTAAGCCTGCTTAAGCTCAGCCTAGGCCATCTATTGCCTTCTGAAACTGTGCTGTTGGTCTGCCTATCTCTAACTCTCAATAACTCTCTCTGGCCTCATCTCCTGACTTCAGACCTATATTGTAGTGGTTTCTTCAGCCCCATCTCTTGCTGTTCCTCATGGGACTCCCTGGATGTACCCTGGGCCTGGTTCATTACTTTGCCATGTCTGGGGCCATGGATATGCCTTACTACCAGCACTCGTCTCTGAGTACTTGCTTAGGTGCTGCAGGACTGTGCCTTGGTCAGTGGGGACACTGCCTTGGCTGGGATCACTCTTGGCTATGATCCTGTGCCAGAACTTCATTGTCATGGCTTAGCTTCATCAGCCTCTACAACACCATGATTTTTTTTTGAAGTCCAGGTAAGGGCTTGCAATTTTATTCAGATTTCTAGTCAGCTAAGTGTGGCTGTTTTTCTTTTAGAAAACAATTTTGGACTTGTCCTCAGTTTCTGTTCCTTTTTGCTCTTCCAGTTTGTTACCTCTAGCCTAGAGATGCTGATGGGCAGAAGTGACTTACAGTCTAGGCTGTTGTGGACATTGATCAGTAGTATAATTCTTTACACTCTCTGGAGTAAGCACAGAAACCCCCTCTGACTGCTCAGATCCTGCCTTCAGTTTCCCCAGTTAACTGCAGGGCTTTTTAATGCAACAACACTCATCAGGAAGAAAAAGATCTTACCTTTCAACAACACTGGCTGAATTTCTAACCTCTTCTGTACTTTTTTCGACTAGCCCATAGTTTATTAAATAATTGAATCCTCAAAAGTACCAGGTAGTCTAAACTCATCTCAGCTCCCTTTGCATTTGATTTAAATGTCTCTGATATGCTAGAAATGAGGAAGCAAGATGTCGTCTGCAGTCAGGAAAGTGTCATGTGTGCCTGTTACAAGAAAGAAGTAGCAATTGTTATTAGAGCGCACTATATATGAAGCAAAAGAAAATGTACCACCATTGCTTTTCTCAAAAAGTCTTGAATTTGGTCCTTGGGGCCTTATTTATCACTTGGAAATATTCACATGCCTGTTGGGATTTCATCAGAACATTTTCAAATCCCCCAAGTTTCCTAAATTCTCGCAGGCAAGACTTTTCTGTCTCAGGCATAAGCTGTTCTGTGCTCATGTTTGTCCTCTAAACAGGGAAGAGAAATGCAAATGCAAGTGTCCCATGCAGCTTTCAAAAAGCTGCATTTGCAGTGTGCTGGAAAACATGGTGGGATGCTGAGGGGCAAAGGGGGAGGTCACCACACAGGCTGTTCTCACCTGCTGCTTGCTCTCATTTGGGTCAGATGTGCTCCTCAGTCTGAACACACCTCCACATTCTGGTGCACTGGGTATCTGAAACACTATCAGTGAAGTATGCAGGGAAAGAGAAAGCAGGCTAGTGGCAGGTATCTCTGCATAGTGTGTGCATGCAAGTGTCCATATGTGTATCACAAACCCTGCCATCTCCTTGAAATCCCTGAGTGTTTGTGTACCTCCAAACTTGAATGTGTGCTTCCCATTCTGTGGGCAGCTGCTGCCAAATGCCAAGCTTGTGTTTTGTTTTATGAATCCCTTGCTTCTATGAGGCTTTATTATTATTATTATTTGAGCTAAAATGGATCCATAACCTTGTGGGACAAGGACATCCGCCTGGCTGGCAGTGTACATGCGTTTTTGTGCTTGTGCTCTCCCTCCTCTCCACAATTACTCTTCATGCAGCACAGAAAATAAAACATTTCAGCAAAATGTGACTGCTTCTCTCCCAACAGGAGGTCACCAAGGCTTGGACTAGCACAAGGGAAAAAAAAGCCCAGAGAAAGAGCTGTTGCTTTTTGATTTACGTGCTGGCTGGGCAAAAGAGAGAGACTGCTGAGTGGAAGGAAGGTACTATGGGAGCTGCTAATTGAGTAATCGCAGCTCAGAGCTGCAGAGAAGGTGGCAGGAGCAGACAAAGAGGCCTTCTTTTCTGGCTGGCAGGAGCCTTTGATTTCTTGTCATGGCTTTGAGAGCAACAGGACAGGTATATGTGCCTGTTTTTTGACGTTGCACAGCACAATTGCTGCACCTCTACCATAGCCAAGTCTGCCCCTGCACTTGCTTCTTCTCTTTATGTTTCTCTTCAAACCCTTTTCATACCTGGAAAGTTTAATTAGTTTGTACTAGTTGTGCATCTGAGTAGATAAACTCTTTTTTTTGGATCTGTGTCCAGCCCTTGTACAAAGAGTTGGGAAGGTGAAGAGTCTGCTTTTTCTCTGTGCTAGGTTTTGGGTGCTTGTCATGAGCATGCCCTTATGCCCAGTTCATCATCCTTTCTGTTCACTCTTGGACACTGGGGGTTTTGAAGCTGAATTCAGCAAGAGCCAAAACTACTCATTCCTGTAGCTGAGTGAAAGACTCTGCAATTGTCAGAGACGTGCAAGGGGGATAAGCATCTCCTGGTATGGCTGGGCTCATTCAGGGATCTTGCTACTGCCTCTTATCACACTGAAGGCTGCTGAACTCTGTCTGAATGCGAATTTCAGGCACATATTCCAAATTGCAGCGGAACTGTGCATCATTTCCTAGCACTGACAATTACCCACTCTCCACATGCTGAATCATATGCCTGATCCCAGGACCATGCTAGAGCTCAGAGAGCAGCAACTAGAGAGGCAGGGTGCGGACAAGACCTGAGCCCCTTTTGCTTGCCTTTGTCAGTTTTTCTGAACACCTCCAGTCTGTCATAATTTTTCCCCTATTCTGAATACCATCCTTCCAACTCCTCCATGGATGAGCAGATATTCTTGTGATCAGCCTGTGTTTTTTCTCCCACTCAGGAGGAAGTCCATTACTGCACTAGTCAGAGCAATTTTTTCTGGATGTGAGGGATGCTCAGAGGGGGAGGACAGGCAGAGTCCCTCCAGCATCACTAGAGGTCTCTCTTTATCTGTATGTGCTTGCCTGCAGGGCAATAGGAGAAAAATACACTTTCTCAGAATAATTTCTTCATCTGCTTCTTGACATGTCACAGTCCCACAGAGCATGCAAACCCGGGGAAGTCATAAGGCTGAATTCTCCCTGGCTCGGTTTCTCTTGATGTCAACTGCTTGAAAGTGTCTCTGTTTGGGATCAGCCTTCTGCCACCCAGCTCTTGCAAGCTCCCATCTGCTCCCAGCACCCTTCTCAGCACTTCAGGGCTCTGCACCTGGGTGGCATCGAAAGCCCTTTGCCCTCAGTCAGCCCACCCAGGCACAAGAAGTGATTTTCCAGAACCATAGTCTGAGCTTTCCAGCAGCTGGTGAAGAGCTGGTCCTCTCCTGACTCCTCATCTTCTGGACAGGCTGTTGGCAATGGGTCTCAGTTTCCCTCTCTGTGCCCATGCTCCAACTCCTGTGTGGTTGATGGATGCCGCAAAATCCTCCAGCAAAAAGCACCAGCAGCAAAATATTTATGCTGCTTTGGAGCTGACAGCAGTGGAAAGAGGGAAAGTGTGTGACTGGTGCTAAGAATTTTGGATGATGGGTTGTCTACTTTCCAACATCTCACTCCATTGTAGCACTGGTGAACCACATCCTCAATCAAAATTTTCCTTTGCAGGCTACTTGGAGCACAAGACCTGCTCAAGAGGCTGGAGTACCCACAAAGAAACACTTTGTTCTGAACAATGTGACTTGTTTTCTGTGTGCTGTTTGATGACAGGTAATGAGCCACAGGTGCAGACACCAGCAGTTCCATTTAATGTGACGGCCTGGGCCCAGCACTGTGGTGAATGAATCTTCAACTGCTTTCTCAACATAGGAAGGAAAGTTTATTTCTGTACTGTGTTTTCTTTTCTATATGTAGCAGAACGCAGCAGCCATCACTATGGTGCAGGCAATGCATCAGCATCAGAACCCCTGCAGGTGTTCTGAAGGGTGGTTTTATACCGGGCAGGAGTTACTCAGCCTGCAATCAGGGTGCTACCAGGGATGTGCCAGAAGCAGCCTTGGGAGTGGACAAGTGGGCTTCATGTGGATTCCATCTTGGCCCTGCTATGTGTTGAGCTTGCATATCCTATGAGTAAAATCACTAGTAGCAGGGGTGAAGGGTGTGCTGCAACTTTTCCTAGTTCTGCCCAGCTCTTATGCTCAGCTTCTTGTGAAGATTCTCCTTTACTTTCTTTTTTTTTTTTAAGGTGAGAAAAGAATGAAATGTTTATGCTTAAATAAGCCACTGGCAGGATGAGGAAAGCCAGGCGTTCCCTCAGAGATCTGTCAGTGCTTCCACAGTCTCCTCTGACCTGTTGTCTGTTGGTTTAGCCCTCTTCACTGACACAGGCTTGCAATTCTGAAAGCCCAGACTAGCAGCCTTGCTGGCAACCCTCAACCTGACCTGTAGCCCCTTGGCAGCAGTGATTCTTTCTAAGAAGAGCTCACAGATGCCAGTAATTTTGTCTCACAGATAATAAAGGCAGACATACCTCAGTCTGGTTCTTCATGGTGCGATCCTGCCAACTGCTTCTCCTGGCTGCACATGAATAGATTATTTTTATTCTACCCCCTTGGCAAATTTGCTGAATTGCCTACCACTAGCTTTGTGTCTTGCTCTGGGTCCTTCTGTGATGAGTACTGTAAGGTGAGATGGGGTTGGGTGTTCCTGAACACTAAAATCCTGTGAGTGTGTGAGCTCTTTGGGGCCTGATGATGACAGTGATGCAGAAACCTGCCTTAATGCACTGAAGAGGCAGAGAAATTATGCAATAGCTAAGCACTGCTCCTCTGTGCTTGTTCCTGAAAGGGTGAATTGTAATGGATGGGATTTGGTCGTGCTGACTCTCTGCAGCTCAGAGAACTGCTCCGAGTTGGCATCAGAGTGAATGTTGGGATGCATTCCTGTCATTTATGTTTCTGATAGAATTTTCCCTTGGATAATCTCTGTTTGAGGAAGCTCAAAAGGAGGAAAATGATTCCCAGGCAGTTTTTCTTCTACATACATGTAGCCTCACTCAGGTCAGCGTTGGGCACATTTACAGAACCAGCCAGCTTAGTAAATACAGGGAACAAAAACTAAATCAGCAGAGTAGGGGCCACTGTATAATAGCCAGTCCAAATATAACTCCAAAAGAGCCACTGGCAAGGACCATATCATTTGGAATCTCCACTGTCCTATGAATCACAGACTTGGTGTTTGGCTACAATATGCATGATAAGAGAGAGTCAGTGCTTGGCATACAGAGATTCTCTGAATTTGGTGCTTGGAAAATGCACAGCTTCCCTGAGGTGAAGAAACGAGTACATTATCTGAGATCCAAAACCCAGAAAGGGCGGACATGAGGGATATTCCACATCTGTTCTTTTCAACATGTTGCACTGGTATATAAAACCTGAAGTACATTTATCCTGTGACTTCGCCAGGATACTGGAAAAATTCAGCAGATACATTGTGAACTGGTGGAGGAGAAGATTGTCACCACAGACCAAGTATTTGCCTTCCTTTACCTGTTTTCAGTGCAGTGTGGTTTATGCACAGGTGTGTTAATATAACTGTTATGCAAGAGAGATCCAGAAAGCTGTCGCTGGTTTCAATGGGATTTAGGTCACCTGACTGTGACCTGGCTATAACCCTACTCAGCTATGTCCTTGCATCTTAGAGATTACTGTACATGTTTGTAGGCACACAGGCAATTATCTGCCTGTATTTCTCTGTGTATTCCTGTATTGGTAGGTACATTGGTCTGTCCATGCACCTGTGTCTCTGCCTGGGGGCACAGTACAGTGCCTTAACCACAAATGTCCTGGAGCCAAAGCTGCTGTAGTAATTAACAGCAGATAAACTGCTCTGCTTGAGGGTTGCTGTCCACACCAGACTGCAAGGCAGGCAGCCTGGCTTCATCACTGAAGTCCATTTATTTTAATAAGAGGGACACCCTGTGTTATTAAGAAGAGTGTTTATTACTGTCGCTGCATGCTGACAGCAGCTTCCATCATCGTTAAAAGGCAGATGGGGGGAGGAGGGTAGGGAGTGTTGTGCTCCCATCTCAAA
>VYZS01065830.1:0-16866 GCA_013400695.1 Neodrepanis coruscans | reverse complement strand
CCTCCCCACCCTCATTGTAATTCCTCCTTTTATCTAATTCAAACTGACCCTCTTTTCGTTTATCTGTGAGAAGGAGGATAAGGAATTTAATTTTTTTTTGGCTGATAGCTGCAAATTGCCAGAGCTTTAGCCTGTTATACATTTACCAACTGAATTACACTGCTATGAATTGTCAGAGCAGATCAAACATTATCAGCTCAGGAGTAAGAACCAGCTCCCACCTGCTATTCCAGCTGCTGCTGTTGAGTGTGTCCATAGCACAGTTAAAGCAAATAACTAAGGAACCAACTGCTGATGGCATTTTAGATTACCAAAAAAATACCCCAAAAGATCAGGAGTGATCACTTAATCTGTTGTTTCCTCCAGGGAACACCTTTGAAGACTATTCCAGAATCCTACAGCGAGTCCCGACCATGAGAGCTGCTGCCTACATGAGAGGTCAGTAAGGGCAGGAGCTGGCACAGAGGGATTGCAGGGCTGCTGAAGAGCTCTTCCTGTTGTTTAAGCTGGGTTTAGTGGTAAACAGCTTTTTTAACCAAACAGGCATTTTGACTTGATGAAAAATCTTCAGCCTTCCCAGAACAGGGGTGTGGTTGGCAAACCCCTGGTCTTATAAACTATTGTTTTAACTTGATTTAAAAATAGAGCTCTGTTCTGCACACAGACACATGAATATTTGTCTCTGATATTTCCTTTCAAATATCAAGTCTGGGAATAATGGAGATGTATTTTCCTGCATTTCTATGTCTTGAGTTTCCTAAATATAAGCCCTTGGAACTTTTTAATCCCAGCTGTCTGGCCAGGGCCTTTTCTTGGGTTTTCCTGCAGGAAACTACTGAACAGGTATCTCCATTTGCCAGGAAGTCACCTAGGGCTGAATGCAGCTCCTTGGAGCTCAGACTAAAACCTGTTTGCTTTCCTTTCTAGTGTCCAGTTCAGCGAACAGCTCCAAGCTGAGCTTGGTGCAGAAGGGGGTTTGTGAGGCCATCCAATGCAAGACTGAAGAGCTGGTGATAAGGGAACAAGGTGTCTACTTGATCTATTGTCACTTGAACTTTCACTTTCCCAGCTGCTCCACCAGCCCCACTGACCTCAAGATAGAGCTCCTTGTGAACGACAGAGTCGACAGGCAGACGTTGTCCACGTGGTGTGAGTCAGAAACGTGCCAAGAGAAGACTTTTAAGACCTTGTTCCAGCTCCATTTGACACATCTGAATGAGGAGGACCGAATATCAGTGACACTTAACCACCCTAAATTCCTGAATGAAGATTCTCTTCCCAATGAAAACGTGCTGGGGATCTTGAGATACAGCGACAGGATGTGAGCAGCTCCCTGGCTTCCCAGAGCTGCCCAGACTAACCTTTCTCTGAACACCAGTAGCCTGCTTTTACTAGGCAACACCTTGTTTTATATTTCCTATCTTACCTCAGCCCTAAGGTAAACCAGGAACTTTGTGAGTGTCCCAGAAAAATAAAACCAACCAAACACTGCAAGACCCACAGCTGACAGGTTCCTGTGGTTTTGGCTCCGGGTAGGATTGTTGGACTATCCAGCAGAAAACCCACAGATGTGCCAGTGGTTCCTCAAAACTGTGTAAACACAGATTAAAACACAACCAGATGATGGGAAGAAGCAGCAATATGGAGACTTTGAGGGTAACAGGGTGTTGGCACAGTGCCTGTGCTCAGGAGATGGGGAAATCCTTTTAACTGAATGGAATGGAACAGTATTTTGACCTGGTTTTTCTAAAAAGTGAGCAGTCAAAGCTTGTAATTGAGGCTTTCTTTACCACAGGCACATGACAGCTCTGGAGCAGATTCATGGATAGATTGTGCAACAGCAAAAACCGTGGAATTATTGACTCTTGGGCTGGCAGCTAAAACTCTGGGACAGGACATAGGAGATATGGGATTTACAGGATATTTCTGTGCTGCATTCTGCTATGGACTTTATGCAATTTATTTCAAGTGTCTTCCTTTTCACTATTTATCCATCTTTTCTATTTAAATATAAAGCTTTTTGGGGACAGAGACTCTGTATGTGCACAGTGTTCAGCCTCTGTTCTCACCTGGGGTTCTTCGACCTTTTCCTACCAAATATTAAAATAACAATCGAGTTGCAAATCCAGCAAATAGCAAAGGTCATTGAGATACATTTTCCTGGAATCCTGCCCTGCCTGTTTGTCACCTGTGTGACACAGACCACCCCAGGCTGTAAATACACCTCCAAAACTGCTGAAAAGCCAAGAGTCAGGTCTGAGGTTTAGACTTTTCCCAAAGACAATTTCAGCCCTGGCCCTCAGGGCAGCCAAGGGGATGGAGGAGATTTGAGTTGCTTTGGCTCACTGGGAAGTTTAGATAATGCAGGATAAAAGAGGGATCTCCATGAATTGCAGTAACACAGGCATTTCTTTGAAATTCAATCTTCACAGTGTGGGGAGGGAAGGGACCAAAACATTACCAAAGCTGGTCCCAGTTCCCTGTTTCCTCTTTTCCCTTCTCCTACTGAGGTCTATTTTCACCATGATTCAAGTTTTTCCCCTTGATGACCTTAGTTCTATGACTAGAGCTTAGCAAACTGTTCACATCTAATCACAGATTTAGTTCCTGACTTCAGAAACCCACGGGTTTATTATTCAGGCTTAGCTGATGTTGCAGCTTAGTTTGTGTGAGCACACTCAGAATATTCCTCACAGTAATAAGTTGTCTCTTGTGTTATGTCACCAGAAAGTGACTCCAAAATACACAAGACCCTTTCAAAAGGTCAGAGCAGCTGATCTGATTCATTGGTGGAGATATACACTTTTTATTTTGATACACACGGATGCAAGCAAAAATTCCTTTTGCTATTAATGGTTGAAGGGAAAAAAAAAACAAAACAAAAGACAACTAAATCCAAGGGGGAAAAAAAGAGAGAAATCATAGATTTTGTTTTCGTTTCTTTCTTTTTCCCTTAACTGAGAGAATTTTAGTTTTATAAGAGTTGGCTTGTCCTGCTTATGATTTTGTAACCTCCACTGGGATCTCCTCACCCCCTGGATCCTGCAAATCTCTCATGTCTCTGAATAGGGTTTTTAACCTCCATTTGCCCCCACTTTGATACACGTAACCAATTTCCAGAGAAATTTAAGCAAGTCTGGCTTTGAGGACTCAGCTCTTGGCTATAGAAAAGACAGCTAATGAATGAAAATATGCATTTACTCACTCCTACCATACCCCCTCCTTTTCTTGAAGGTTTTGAATTGAAAAAGAGCATTCTTTAAAAACTAAAGCAGCTCTCCTGCATAGGATGATTTTATTCTATTCTTTTGCCAGATGGGGAAAATCCTGACAAAGCAGGGCTAAGCTTCTCAGCCCCAGGCTTTTTAATACCTCAGGATAAAGCAATCTGGCCTCTACTCCATTGCCTCTGAGAAATAAGGATAAATTATAGCCATAAAGAGAGCCCATTAATAGTGCCCAATTTTCCCATCAGGTATAAAAATGTTAAAGAGCTTTCACTGAAGGAAGGGCCTGAGCCAGGCAGGGCTCCTCACTTCTGACAGACTCTGAGTCACTTCTTTATTTCATCCTTTTCCTTCTATATTTTTTTCCCTATGTCTTTTGAAGCAGCTCATTTTGACAACAGTCCTGTACTTCAAACAAAAAAAAATCCAGGTTGGTCCTTCCCACAATGAAGTGTCTCTGGGGATCAGTCCATCCCCAGTTTGCAGGAAGGTCCTTGTTTGGCTGAGGAGCATCTTCTGAGGATCCAGCCCTGCTCTGCTTCCCCACCTCAGGGCTCAGCCCAGAGAAAGGTGGGATACTGAAAGCACTGAAGTCATGGAGAGACTGGGAAAACTCCTTCCCTTGCCCTCAGATGTGGTGAATGTGGGGATTTCTGGGCATCTGTTCAACCACCAACACGGGGAGCAGCAGCCACCTCACAGATCAGCTCTGTCGAGGGGTTTTGGCCCTTCCCAGGCACTGATAAAGTTGCACTTTCAAACTGGTATGTCCTTGGCTAAGGGGCATCTCTAGGAGTTATTTATAATCTTCACAGATAGTAAAAACTGTGTATTATTGGCTTAATTCTGGCTGTTAATTGCTACAGAAAATGTTAATAAGGACTTCCAAATCAATTTAACAGGGACTTCAACAGCAGCCAAGCTGATGTAACACAGTTCCATCCCAGCTCAGCAAACCAAAATCTGATCAAGTTTGAGATCAGAGATTACAGAGCTGGAGCTGAGCTCTGCTGAAGCTGTGAAGACTTTGAAACCAGGATTGCAATTAGATTTCACAAGACCTGATGACACCTCCCATGAAATTGGCCTGAACCCAAAGCCCTGAAAGCTCAGATCTGAAAATTAGGCCGTGGCTTATCTGACACAGATTCATTTTCACTGAGGGACTTTCAGATTCGCTTTTGGTTTTGTTTGGTTTTAGTTTCTTCAGCACAAGGAGAAAATACCAGGGTCACTTGGAGGGAAATCCCTTACTGTGGACAGGGACAACCAGGAGCTCTCTGCCACTTAAAAAAGTGCACAGCAATCCCTTTTAAAAGATCCCACTTGGATCAATAGTCCTTTGTCCTTCTGCATAGCAACTACCTGACTCTGCACTCCTCTAATCCACCCAGATTCCTTTGGAGAACAAGAGCATTCTGCTCATAAATTAGTACTATAATTTATAATTTTATTAGGTAGAAACATCCCAAGCAGCTCTGCTGTTGTCAAGCCCTCCATCCTGAAGATACTCAACATAACCAACCAAAAAAAACCCGAAATAAATGAGAAGCCTTTGTTTTTGGGGATCTTCAACTGGGCCTTACTCAGAGGTCTTGAAAAACTGGAAGTGGTACAACTTGTGTTTGGTGTGAGCAGCAAGGGAAAACCTCAGAGCAAGGGCAGCTTCCGGAGCAGGAACAACTGAAAAAATGCAAATTCTGATGAGCAACACTTGTGGCAGCAGGAATTGCACTTAGTGACCTCCCAACCTCTTCCAGCCTCAGCTTTTTGTGGTTATAACAGGCTGAGTTTCAAGAAAATATGACGGAATGTGAGGATGGAGGGCCTTGGAAGAGCTCGTTCTGCAGCCACACCCCCAGCTCCCGGGGGGACTCAGATGAAATGGTTTGAATTCCCAATTTCTCCTTCCAGTCCTGATCCCAGGGGCTTGGAGATTCAGGGAGGACGAGGGTAGAGCCCAAAGACAGGCAGAATGGCACAGTCTGAAATTTGGGTGTTTCCAAGGAGGTTGGGAGGCCCCAGAGCCCAACATTTCCATTGGAGCCAAAGCCTTTGGTCCCTCCACACTCACAGTCCCAGGGCTCCCTGCAGGCAGCAGCCACTGGCTCTGTTGTGAGCACTCCACGAGTGAAATCATCAGTATTTCCTGAGCTGACATATCCTGCAGTATTAACATACCATTTCCCTTCATGTCAACAGCATCTAAATTTAGGTTCCCTAATTCCCTCTTATAGCCAGTGTGAAACAGGAACCTCCAGGTGAGTCAGAGCTCCAAAAATAGCTGCCTCAAAAAGACACGCTCAGCTGCTGAGTGAGTCTTTACTCCCTCCAGTCACTGGATCATCTGTCCCAACAGCTCTGTCCAATGCAAGACAAAGAAAAGATTATTTAATCTGGGGATTGAAGATTTATGGACAATTAGAGCTCCCCAGGGAGTGCTTGGAGGCTGAATGAGGCTCAGGGAAATCCCACAGCCCTCCCACAGAACACATTTGTAAGGTAAAACCCAAATGACAGCTAAACAAGTGGTTGGATTTATTACAAAATAATAAGATTTGCCAGCTGAGGTCATTTTTATTCCCACATTTTCCTTGGGTTTGTCCAGATCTGACAAAGGGAGAGCCACATTTTGGAATTCAGCACCAATTCAGTGCTTGAAGTTGGAAGTGGCTGTTTTCTTATCTAAGTCTGTTCAGTAAATGTTTGACATTGTTTACATATTTCAATCTCTGTTTTTCTATCATTCTGTTTCTTCCCCTCTTTGTTTCTATTTTTCCAGCTCTATTTTTGTATAAAAGTGGAGGGGAAAAGGAAATTAAACAAAGACAGGGAAAAGAAGGAAAAAGCCAAGTGTGAAGAACTAGGGGGGAAAAAAAACACCTGTTTGAACAGTTAAATGAGCTCTAGGGAAGCTCTAAGTCCAAGAATGTGAGAGAATGTGGCTCCAAGGCCAGGTTGGATGGGGCTTGGAGCAACCTGGGATAGTGAAAGGTGTCCCTGTCCACGGCAGGGGGTGGGATGAGATGAGCTTTAAGGTCCCTTTCACCCCAAACCAGCCTGGAATTCTGTGATTCTAATACTGGCAAATGAAACGATCTGAAACCTGTAATTTCTACATGGTGTGTTTTAGAAGAAGTTTAATGCTTAAAAATGCAGATTTTATGCAATTTTTCATTACTTTATAAGAATGTAATTCCAGCACCTTCAACCAAGTTCCTCAAGCTTGACAGTGGTGGAATTGCAGGACTTTTGCTTCTGGAGGCAGAATTGTGTGAAGTGTAGCAGAGCCTTTCTATTTAAAGGGTATTTTTTCATGTTTAAACCCAACTGAGCTGTGAGACAGTTCACTGGGGGCTTTAGCAAGAGACACATAACAAATGCAAAAACAATTCTATCAGGCAAAGTGAAGTCATTCTGTGTTAATTATTGCAGTTTAAATATTGGGGGCACAGGGGTTTTCCTGAATGCACACACCTGGTTCACAGCACAGGGGTGAGCATGTCTTTAATCATCTCCAAACAAATCACAGGGCATGATTCCAAGTAAATATGGGCACAGACTGATCCTGCAGTCTGAAAAACACAAACTTATTCCTTATGGGATAAATAAGTGGTGCTGGACCACTGAGATCTTTGGGAAACCTGCTTGGGCAGGTGGGTGCAGGGGGAATCTGTCCTTCTCCCATAAAGCTGCAATGGAATCACACAATGGTTTGGGTTGGAAGGGACCTTAAAGATCATCTTGTTCAAGCCCCTGCCATGGGCAGGGACACCTTCCACTATCCCAGGTTGCTCCAAGCCCTGTCCAACACTTCCAGGGATGGGGCAGCCACAGCTTCTCTGGGCACCCTGTGCCACAGAATCGCAGAATTAACTCAGTTGGAAAAGATCTTTGAGATCATCAAGTCCAACTTATGACCCAACAGCACCTCATCAACTAAACCAGGGCACTAAGTGCCACATCCAGTCTTTTTTTAAACAATTCCAGGGATAATGACTCCACCAGCTCCCCAGGCAGCCCATTCCAGAGGCCAGGGCCTCCCCAGCAGTACAAATAACATGTGTGCACAGGTCTAGTTGGCCTTTACTGACCAAGGACCAAGTACTTATGAAATTTTGGCTGGGTTAAATACTTTGTGAGCTGATATACACCTCAGAGTGACTCCCGTTGTGAGTGGGGGACTGGATGCTGCTCCCCTGGTCCCCAGTTCAGACCAGCAGCAGTGAGATGAGGTTGTGTGAGGATGTGCAGCAGTTCCTGGAGCACAAGGCTCATCCTGAGTCAGTGGCATCTGAGCAAAGACAACTGGAAGTACCACAGTGCTCTCCATGTTTTGGGGTGGTTAAAGGCAGATCTGGGTTGGAAATGGACCACAGTTCCATAGCACAGCTCTGTCAGGCTGGACTTGGTGATCCAAAGGGTCTTTTCCAACCCATTTGATTCTGTGTGGTCCTATGATTCATTTCAAAGCTGCAGAGAAGCTGCACAAAGTTATGAGGAACTCTCAGGGCTTGGCATATTTTTGGTTTTCTTCAATGAGAATAAAAAAAACCTGTATGAAGATTTAGTGATTTAAGCACTTGATCTGGATGTTAGTTGAGGTTTGGGAACTGAGCCCTGGAAAGGGCTCTGATGCAGAGCAACGTCCAGTGGAGACCCGGCTTCAAGCACGTGTTTCATTCCAACAAGAGGCTCTAAAAATATGCACCCACTTAAATTCTGGAGAGTTTTTAAGCAGGAATAGTTACAGGGCAAGAGTTTAGAGGCCAAAGCAACTCTGGGTCATAGCATTGTATAAACCATTCAGTAAAATACGTTGGTCTAATGCCAATACTTTAATGAGTCACTTGATTTATTTTTAATGAGTCACTTGGACTTTTCCTTCAACTTTGGTATTAGAATCAGAGAATCCCAGAATGGTTTGGATTGGAAGGACTTTAAAGCTCATGTCATTCCAAGCCCTGCCACATGCAGGGACACCTCCCACTGTCCCAGGCTGCTCCAGCTTGGCCTTGGACACTTCCAGGGATGGGGCAGCCACAGCTTCTCTGGGCACCCTGTGCCAGTGCTGACCCTTCATCACCATGGATTAGGGGTGTTTTAAGGTCCAAATCACTTCAAGTGTATAAAACTCAATAAGCAACAAGGACTTCAGTAAGAATTTTGTTCAGATATCACATAAAGTTACTCAATAACAGGAATTGAAAAGACAGGGGTGAGAAAAAATCTTAAGGTGATTTAAAAAAGTAAATAAAACTAAAAAGAAAATGATAGTAACTATGGGTTTGCATAAGGAAACACAACAGACATGACTCATTCTATAGGTCCTTTTATGTGAAATTTTTTTGAGATCCTACAAAGTAACTTCCTCATTATAAAAGATAAAGACATTAGAAAATACCTTTATAAATAACCTGCCCCTGAGGTGTGTGCCATGGATAATTCAAAACAAGTTGGGTTTTTTTTTTTTAATTTACCAGGATCTGAGATTTACTTTAATGAAGCAAAAGGATGAGATTTATTGCAGCAGATTCACTGGGAGTTCTTGTCTAGGGTGCGCTTCATTAGCAGCACTGAGAAGGCTGAGCCTTTTAAAATGTGAAGTGAAGCCACTTTAAATACTTCAGGAGAGAGCAAAACTTGCTGGTCTGGATCAAAACCAGGAGTATCCACCATGGGCAGAATGATAAAAGGACCCACCCCATGCAAAATCCCTCCCCTCCAGGAAATCACCTGGATCTCCAGCACAGGATATTTCATTCATTCTGGACATGCTGTAGGTGGATCAGTCCCACATCACCCTAAAATATCACATTAAAACCTTGTCCCTCCAACATCCTGAGATAATCACACACTATGCAGAAATGTGAAGGAAAAAAATATCAATCCTTTTGGTTCTTTTTAATTAATGTCCTTTGTATCAGAGGGAGACACCGTTGCTTGGTGCAGCCAAATTATTGTGTCCCCACAACAGAAATGACTCATGTCCCTCACTTGAGGTGATTCTGTTTGATTTTGGAATGTTTTCTCTCCTGTTGCTACCCGAGCCAGCCACAAAAACAAAGGGAAATGGGTAAACCCAGGGATCTGGAACTAAACCACACAGAGAGGAAACTGAAGAGAAAACAAAACCAATGGAATTCAGTGTGAAAACCAGCCCAGTCATACACCTCCCTACGTAACTGGTGAGATAATTCAGCTAATCTGCTTTCATACATCTTAAGGGATTCTTGGAAACTGCCTATTTTTACCATTCATTCCAAATCCTGTCAAAATTAAAAAATGAATGCATTGAACAGCAGTTGGCACAACACAGAATCTCAGGAATAAAACTCCACCCCCATCCATTAGCAAAAGTCCCAGCAAGGAAATCTTTCCCTTGGTGATTTATAGAACTTCAGATGCTACAAATTTATTTATATTCCAGGATTCTAAAATATTCTGAGCCTCCCCAGATCAAATAAGAGTCCCTGTTTGATGGGGGCTTGTATTACTGAATATATAAACTCACATCATTCCTGATGTATTTTTTTTTTTCTGAAAGAACAGTCTCCCCTGAGGGAGAAAGAGATTTGTTTCTCGATTCCTCATTAGCAATTGCTCACCAGAGAATCAAAATGAATGGATTACTTTAAAGAAAAAAAGGGAATATCACAGAAAAGAAACTGATAACAAAACCTTTTTGTTTGTTTTCCCAGAGTTGTCAAGGCTCAGCCCCACGAGGGAAACCAGTGTCCTAGAAAGTGTAAGACACAAATTTTTCAACAAAGACACATTATTTTTCTCACTTTCTCTGGAAAGCACCAGTTTCATCAGACAAAATATAGATAAACAGAAGTTGCTAAGACCATGGCTGGAATTTCTGATTAAAACCACAGAAAGACAAAAACATCAGGCTCTTACTCCACTCTTAAAAACAAAGAAATCCCTGGAAAATATGTGCTAGGCCTTTTCTTTCCTATTTTCTTTCCTCACAGAGAAAGGCAGGAAGGGTGAGGGGTTTGCCAGTGCTTCCTCCTTCCATTTCCTCAACTCCATTTGTCTCCCAAGCTGATTTTCTTTGTGCAGCTGCAGTCTCTGCTGCCTTCTCCTTGGGCAGGGTCATGCTCCTGGAAGATTGTCTGTCTCAAAAACACAGGCAAACAGAAACTGTTCAGTGGAAGGGCACTGGGACACCACTCCTGCTTCCTCTTCTCAGAAGAAACTCTTGTGGGAGTCAGAGAAAGAAGAAAATTGCTTGGCAAGTTGAACAGAATGATCTATGAAGTTGCCACAGCTCAGAATGGATTTGGGCTGGGGTTTTCCAAGGAGTCCAAAACAGGGAATGCACAACTGCTTAGGAACACGCTGACATGTGGAGAGCAGCCTTTTAAAATGATGATTTTCCTGTTGATTCCCAGCTCTGCCTCTGACTCAGGAAGGCTGTGCCCACACCGACCTGAGGGCAGGGTTTGTCTTGGGCACTGGGCACCCACAGAGTGGGATGCTGCTGGTACAACACCCATGGAGGGTCAGGGTGGGACAAATCCCACACCTGTCTGAGGGTGGCACCATCCAGGAGTGATGCTGGGACCAGTAATGTTGCTACAGCACAGACAGTGTGGCTGGTCAGACTCACCTGCAGGTGTTTTCCTGCCTGGTTTTCCTGCCTCTTTTCCTTCCCATCCCTTCCTAAACTTCACAGTGGGTCTCACCCCTCATTTCTGAGCTGTTACAGGATAACAAAGGGACAGGAAAGCTGGACCCAGGGTCCTCTGCAAGCTCTGGCAAGTCAAGGACGATGATTTCAGAATGTTTTCATTTCCACAAGCCCTGCTTGAGGTGTATCTTTGCCTTCACCATCTCCCAAAAGCAGTTGCACAAAATGAGCCACCATCCAAGCAAGCATTTGCCATATCCTGTCTGAGGTTTATGTTTCCTAATCCACAACAAAACAATATAGCATTGCCTCAGCTCTCCATCATCAGGTAGATGCTCAAAGTCACAGACCACTGCCAAGAGAGAAACTAAAAACAGTGACAGATACATTTATAGAAGGCACGGAGGATTTTCAAAGGCAGATTTTTCACTATTGAATATGCATAAACCACCCCCACAGGATAGAGCCCCTGGGACTAAAGGAATACAAGGCTGTGAAAGAAGAATGAATCCAGAGTGGCAACTCAGACCCAACTCAGTTTGGGGACATTTCAACAATATTAGATTATATGGTTAAACCACAGATCATAGAATATTAACGGATAGGAAGAGATCTTAAAGATCATCTCTTTCCACCCCCCTGTCATGGGCAGGGACACCTCCCACTCTCCAAGGTTGCTCAAGACCTTATTCAACCTGGCCTTGAACACTTCCAGGGACAGGGCACTCACAAGCTCCTCAGGCAACCTGTGCCAGTGTCTCACCACCTCCACAGGAAAGAATTGCTTCCGTCTATCTGATCTAGATCTGCCCTTTCTATTTGTATCCATTTCCCCTCATCCTGTCCCTGCAGTTCCTGATGAGGAATCCCTCACTGGTTCCCTGTAGCCCCTTTCAGGTACTGGAGAACAGAGGATCCTTGATCAGGATCCAAAAGCTGTGAAAGCAGAATAAATCCAGTGTGGCAGCTCAAACTTAACATAGTCTGGAGACATTTCAACTGTATATCATGCATAGGGTTATGTACTTCAACCACAAATGGATCTCTTCAAGGGAAGGTTTTGTAATGGAAGAAGTTTCATTCTGCTAATATCTTCTATTCTTAGACTGGAAGTGAAATTTCAGTGCATTTCTCTGTTCAAAGGGTTGCTTTTTAATCATGATTTCTGCTGTTCAGAATATTTCAGTTTACCTGAAGTAATTTCATCTTGACATGTGGAGTATTAGAAGTTCAGACTCATTATACTGAGATAGAAGGAATGGTCAACAAAAATCTAACCTTATGCTGGAAAATAATTATTTATCTCACATAATGTAAAGTCTTTTAAATCCTCCTGTAATTATTTTCTAGAAAATACTAAGAAAAAGCAATCATAGACTCTTATCAACTGGATGCCCTACACTTTTCAAATGACATTTATACATTTATTCATGTGCACTGCTCTCATTATTTTCCTTTTGATGATGAAAATGAACAAGCTCTTCTCCCTTCACAGCTACCAGATATGAAGCACAGTTGCCCAGACAAAGAATCATTTTAACTTCCATACTCTCTCAGAGTCCTGAGCCAGTGCCTTGTGCCATATGGAGCCATCCTGAAGCCTAGTCTGGGGGAGCAGCTCTCCCAGTCCATCCTCAGCTGTGACACAAACCCAGCACAGCATTTCTTTGGCTGGGACAAGGCACTAAGTGAAGTCAGACAGCCTGATTTTCATAGCAGTCAGACCTGGACATACCAAGGCCATGGTGAGTCAGGGAAACCCCCTGGAACTGCACTTTTCCATTCCCCAATGAAGTAAATGCCACCACCCAGAGAATTTTTTGGGACCATTGGCATTTCTCCTACCACTGAAAAGAGCCTTTAGCTCCCTGTCCCCTGTCTCTTCCAACAGGCACAGAGGGACAAACAGAGCTGCAAGATAAAGTGGCAAATCTTTATCCCTGAAAGAGACCCTGCAGTTTTTCAAACAAACCACCAAAAACCCCCAGGTTCTGATTCATCCAGCGAATCATTTTGGTGGGGAATGGGAGGAAATCACTGAGGGCAGATGATGGAGCAGTGATTTCATCAACATTTTATTAGGTATTGAGGCACTTGGCCCCTATCACAATCCAACATCAAGGCTTTGATGGCAACTTGCACAGCACACAGGAGAGGACACTGTGAGTCTTTCCAGAATCTCTGGAAAGAGGTGTAGGACCAAGTCTTGAGCAAGTGGAACATGTGTTTGATCAAGGCAATGATGAACCTTGTAGGAACATTTGATGATAGCCTGTAATGCCCTGCTGAAAGCAAAGAGTGACTTGAGAATGAGTGTGTCTCGTGACATATGAGCCAGCTTTTCAATCTAATAATAGGTTCCTTAAATATGTTCAGCTCTTTTCAGGCTTTCTTGTGTGATGAAACAGGCAGTGATATCATCATTCCCACTTTCTTCTGAAACTGAGCAAGGAGCTCCATTAACAGGAAAAAGGGGATGAGAAGCACCAAGATCACAAGCCCGGGAGCTAAAGCAATTTGTCTTATATTTTCCAGGCTCCCTTTTGATGCCTGACTTCTTGCTCTTACATAACTTACATAACCCCACGGTGACGTCCTGGAGGGGCAGGTCTTCCTCATTTCCATCTCACATGTGTTTAGACCTGCCCGTGAGGTGCAGCCTCCACCACAACCACAGTGCCCTGAAACAGCTTCTCCTCTTTTCAGAGGGCTTAAAATATTAACTAGAGATGAATGGCCACATGAATTAAAGATGCAGAGGAAAAACCAGCAGCGCACTGGTAGTTGTTTTATGTTACTCTATTCACTTAACATCAGCACAAGACCTCAAGTTCTTGTTACATTTCCCATGATAATTTCTCTCATTTGTGCCTAAATCTGTGCTGTGCATGTTAAGGAGTCCTGCATGTGTTTTCTGCTACTCTTGGTCTTCTTCTGAAACACACAGATGTTGGGCTCTTTAATCAAAAAAATTACATTTGACCAGGCAATACCAGACGTTGTAAAAACAAAGGGGATCTTGCCAGGGAGCTGAATGACTCCAGGACTTGGGCCAATTCAGTAAACAATTAGGCTGCTTCTGGCAGGAAATGAAGACTGGGTTTTGGGAGGCAAACTTTTAGAAAAGAAAAGCTGGACATAGTAAAATAAATTACTTGTCACAAACCCTGGGTCCAGATCCATTCTAAGCAGAGACTGCTCAGCACCTCCTCGCATTGCACCCACTGAAAAGGAGAGGGGAAAAAGGAAAAGGGCATTTCAGCTCTGGAGACATGGGGTTTCTGCTTTGTCTGAGCTCCCAGTGCCCCTGCTGAGCTTCCAAAAAATGGGCAGCCTTTTCTGCTCTTCCTCTCCTGCTGCAGGAAACTCGCTGTGTGGACAAGCACAGATCTGGAAGCACTGTGGGAATGACTGGGCTTCCCCTGCCCCAGAGAACACCCTTCTACCACAGCTCCTCTGTGCTGTTGATGAGACATCTTTCCTGGAACCTTTCCAGTCCTCACTCTGATGATCCTGGGCTGTTGCCAGCCACGTCTGGTATGTGGGCTCCCACGTCAGGGAGTCCAATTTCCACACACAGCTGGGTGAAGCCTCCTGACTCCCTGGACCTGCACCATCCTCGGGGAAGGCTGAGTGTGCTCTGCGTGTTGCTCAGTTTCCATGAAGTGAATATCTCTCAAAAGAGGTCAAAAGGAGAGTGAGGCAACCCCTGCCTTCTCAGCAGCTCTGCCCAACATGAGCTACCAAAGGCAGAGACACCTCATCTGGTCTCTGGGTGTCCTCTGCATGTCTGCCATGCAGAGCTGCCAGCAAACCCAGAGCTCCACAGACCCCTGTCCCTGGATAACTCACAGCAGTTGCTTTAGTCTTCCTTCTGCTTTCTCCCTCTCTGTTCCTGGTCATCACTTCAGAAATAGAAAAATGGAACAGTGACATGTGTAAGGTTCCACTGCACCATCTCCTCTGCTGGCCAGTGTTGCCTCATTCTCATCCTTGCCCTCTCTCAGTGGCACATGGACACGTCCCCTCTTTTATGGGGCAATAGTTACCACTGCAGTTGTATTTCACAAGGCAGCAAAATGTCTCCCTATCTCAGATAAAGTTATCTGGTAAATAAAGCTTTATGCAGTGATAACTGGATCCCTCCCAGACCAATCAAGAGAACTGTGTGTCAGAAAAGTGTTTTGCTGGTCATTTCTCACAGTGAAGCAAAGCCAGAGGAAGTTAGCTCAGGAAATAGTGGGGATTTGGCTGCAGAACCAGGGATTGTTTCACTTTCCACACTATCTGAGACATGGGAAACTTGAAACTACAATGATGTTATATAAATTATTATTAATATTATCTGCTTTAATTAATTGGAGTCCTTGGCTGAAAGAGTTATATTTACGTAAGCAAGGTTTTCATTGGCACAATTCAGTTGAGCCACAGCTTTCTTTTGCCAAGTCTGGCATCTTCCCAGGGGAGGGACTGAGGCACCTCTCTGATCTTTATCAAAAGCCATAGAACACACTCCATTTATTTCACTGGATTGGGAACAAACACTCATATTTTACTAACATTTCCCCAAACCCAACACTACCAGCTGCCTACAGCGTGAGAGCTGGGATTCTTCTTCCCAGGATTTTGGTGCTCCCTGGGCCAAAAAAAACATTGTCATCCTGCTGTGATTACAGAGAATGTTATGTCTCTTCACATTCCTTTCAAGCACAGGTACATGGAAAGAATTCCAAATTCCTTTTTTCCCTTGGCTGCTCTGGGACTCCCTAAAGCTGCAACTCCCACGTCACTCCTCGGTGCCTTTTTTGGGAAGGAGTTACAGGGCAGTTTCTGGGGTGGGGGAGGCCTTTTCAGCTGCCTCCAGATGTGGAGGAGAGGAAACACTTTACAGAGAGTGTGTTGAGGCAAGCAATGGGATTTTCACCCCATGTGGTGACATGTGTGGGCTTCCAGGATTTTACTTTCTTTCTTTTCCTCCAGCTGCATCTTTATGCAAATCATATCTAGAGATGGAAGCAGGTATTTTTCACTGGAAATGTGAATAATAATGCAAGAACATAAAGCTTTGCCCTATTTCTGGATGTTTCCTTTCATCCTTGGGAATTTTTTTTTTTATCATGGCTGGAGACCTGTGTGAATGAAACAGGGTTGCTTTGCTTTGTCAGCAAACTGAGAGAACTGAATCTGGCAACGATAAAAATAAATAAAATTGAAATTCTTCTTAAACATTTTCATGTATCAACTCTTTGATACATGTGAATCATGGACCACATCCTCACCAGGAGCCAGATGAAATCTTACCGTGCCATGGCCACCAGCTTTGTGCCCAGAACATTCCCCACAGGAAATGTGCAAATGAGGTGTCCTTCCTGTAGAGGGTTCAAAGTGACCACAGGAAAACTTGTGAGACATCAAAGCTTCTGATTCAGCTCAGACAGAACCCACTTCCCACAGGGTGCTGAAGGTGTGGGAGGGGTGTTCATGTGGCTGCAGGGGCCGTGATGCTGCCCTGAAGCACCAAGTCAAAGCCTCAAATGGTCTCAGAGGAGTGTCCAGATGGAACTTGGTTCAATTCAAGGTTACAATCAAGAGGTCCTGGCACTCCTGGGTCCCCTCAGGGGAGGCACAGGCTGCCAGCTGGGAACATAGGGAGACAACACCACACCCAAGCAGAAAAGAACAGTTTTTCTCTTAGTTGTAGAATCACAGAATGGCTTGGATTGGAAGGGACCTTAAAGCTCATCTCATTCCATCTCCTGCCCTGGGCAGGGACACCTCCCACTGTCCCAGGTGGCTCCAACCTGGCCTTGGACACTCCCAGGGATGGGGCAGCCACAGCTTCTCTGGGCACCCTGTGCCAGGGCCTCCCCACCCTCACAGGGAAGAATTCCTTCCCAATATCCCATCTAACCCTGCTCTCTGTCAGAGTAAGAAGGGGCCATTGCCCCTTGTCCTGTCACACAGGCTTATCAGTAGTGTCTCTCCATTTTTCTTGGC
>VYZS01065813.1:0-10979 GCA_013400695.1 Neodrepanis coruscans | reverse complement strand
AAAAAAATGTCCAAATCCCCACTGATGAATGGTGGCTCCTCATCTATTCCAGCATTCTCTGTCAATATATTTTTGAGTATTTGCTAATTGCTAGGATTGATGGAGTTACACAGTGAAGAATAAACATTTGGGGCTGGTTTGAGGGGTTTCATTTATTGATCTTGCATTTTTATCGTTAGGATTATTTATCTCTGAGGAAAAGTGGGGGAAAAGCTGTACTTAAAGCATATAAAGTTATTGTCACTTAATAAGAACAAGCCTTAATAAAGGCATTGCTCTAACTAGGATTAGTGGTCTGGATCCAGTTCCAGCTGCAATATTGTGTGTTCTTTGTTATTCTGCCCTTTTAAAAATCTTCCTGATGGCACCGAAGACCCTTGTAAGTAGTTTAATTCTACCCTCATTTGACTTTGTACACTACACTTGTACAGGATTATCTGGATTGCTTCACCTGTAAAAGAGGTGAGTTTTATGCCAAGATCTGCCTTTCTGAATTATTCCTGCATTTTCAGTGGCAAACGTTCATTCTCTTTGTATGGAGGAGAAGAATGAATGCAAAGGTGAACTGGAGGTTGTGCTGTTGGCTCAGCTCCTCAGCCTGCTGGGGATTCCTTTTTTTTCCCTGGCTAATTCCTCCCTCTGATGCCTTTAAAGGGGGAAGGAGCAGAGCTGGGCTGTGTCACGGAGAGGACACAGGATTCTCTGCTCCTGAGGGAGGAGGTGTCTCTTGCAGACAAGCAAACAGGGCAGAGAGGGAGGAAGGGCTTCTGTGGGGCATTGCAGAACCACCCAAAAGGAAAAAGGGCCTGACAGCATTAGGGGATTTTTCCTCTCTTGGATGTCTGTTGGCAAAGGAATAGCACAGGATCAGGAAATGGTTTGGGACCTTAAAACGAGCTGCAGTGAAAATTGTTTCCACCTTCCCTTTTTATTTTGAAAAAGGAAGGCAATTCTTAGAGTATCTGGGACATTCCATCTCTGTAGTAAACTCAGTTCATGGAATCATGGAATGGTTTGGGATGGAAGGAACCTCAAAGCTCTTCCAGTCCCACCCCCTTCCAAGGGCAGAGACACCTTCCACTATCCCAGATTGCTCCAAGCCCCATCCAACTTGGCCTTGGACACTTCCACATGTCATGACACAACATGATATATCTGTCATGTTTAAGCATGTGCTCACTTTGATGAGAAGATAAATAAGCTGGAGGGAATGTGTTTTATATCTCTGACTTTAAGTGGAGTTTAAAAAAAATATTGAAAGTGTGAGACTGAGGGAATCAAAGATCACAAGGACCATGAAGTGGAACAGCTTGGGAAGCTGCAGAACAGCACAAGCTTTACTAAACTTGCAGTTAAACAACCCTGAGTTAACTCAGGATTCAAAGGTTCAGATTTCTTTAGAAATTCATGTGTGGGGCAACTATTTCTCCTTAAAAAAAGTGTTTTGAGCAAGAGCTTTGAGAAAACACAGGAACAAGGTAAGAAACAAACCTGCTTTAAGCAAAAGCCCTAAAAATCTGTAGAAAGGAACTAAACAAGAGAAGCTTTATTTTTTCAGTTCTAAGCATTTTAATGCAGTTATGAATGGTGTTCTGCAGCTGATTATCTCCAAATACTTGTAATATTCTTGAAAGAAGTTGATGTAAATTAAGGCAGACAAAAGGAAAAAAAAAATTGTGAAGGAAATAGTTAAGCTTTACCCTAACAAAGTTTTTTCCCTAACAGGACAGAGGAACAGTAGGGACAGAGCTGGTCCTGCTTTGGATTAAATACATGGCCCCTGGCTCTCCCTTGCAGTGCTCTTTTCTTCCTCTGGTTAAAGACCAGGTAAACTGAGGTTATATTGGTACCTGTTAATACTGTTGATTTCTCTACCACAAGAGCAGATCCTTAAAAAAAAAACCCAAAACATTATGTTAATTTTTTCTATAAGCATGAGATTTTCAAAGGAAGATTATTGCCCATACTAGCAGAAAAACACTTCAATATAAAAACATGATAGCACCTGAAGTGAAATCTCTAAAACTAAAATAAATCATCTGATTATTATTGTCTTATTTTTTTTTTTAAACCCTAAACTGAGGCTTCCCACACTGTCATTCTTGGGTGCTGTAGCCACAACAGCTCTGCACTGAGGCGGTTGTGTGACATTGCAATGTTATCCAAATAATCCACAGGAATCAACAACTACATTTGTTCAAATCTTGTTAATTTGGCAGATTTGACTCACCTACGATGGAGATGGGTGGGAGATCTGAGAGATCCATTTTGCTTTTCATGGACAGGTTGCACTCTGTCTTCTCTTCGATGACCATATAGGAACCAGCAGCTCTGAGCAAGCTGGAGCAGAGCAGGAGGCTGAGGAACAGGTTCTTCCTCTCCATCGTAGGCAGGAAAAATTTCACTGTCACAAAAACCAAAGTTGGCCAAAACCTGGATATAGGAGAGACCCAAAGATACGAATCTCAGCAATGGTTTTCTGTCATGTTATGGAGCTTTAGCAATAAAACTTCAGCAATTCTTTTACTTCCACCACTTTGTCTCTGGTACCAGAATACCAAGATTGTCTTTGTATAGTGGAAAAATGCTGTATCAAAGAGAACTCTCCTAGATGATCTTTTTTCCTGATTCTTCTCTTTAAAGGTTTATTTTTCCATAAAATGTGAGAGTTCTCCCAATTGAGTTTTACAGTGATTTTTTACGACCAAGGGCAGGAATTCAATAATTTCATCAGATTCTCCTGGAAAATCTTGGTCACAAATTTGTGCTAAAAAACAGAAAAATAACAACAATTAAACACAACGTGTGTTTCTCATTAGTTTTCTTCTCTTAAAAATAACTTCGAAGTGGCTGCTCCAACCCCACCATAAATCCACAAGTACCCGAATTCAAAGAGGCTCAAGTGCTGTAAAATGTCTATGGGCATTTAGATTAGTATGCAATTAATAACTTGTAAAATGTAGCAAAGTCCATGGGATTTGAGGGTATTTATGGAGGAACCTGAGCGGAGTGTTGCCATTCACCTCAGATGACAGCCCCTGTCCCACCCAGCCCCTGGTGATGTAGTGCTGGGCACACAGAGCCTGTCCCCTCTTTCTCTTGTAGATTCTTTACATTATTGTATTTCAAAGTTGATTTTTATTCCCATATGCTTTAGTTTTACACCCTGTCAGAGTTGTGGGAGCCTTCCTCCAGAGGCATTGCCAGCCTCCAGATTTATGGGTAGCTTTTTGTCAGTGAAAAGCTCCTGGTAGCAATAAAAAGAGGGACTAAAGCCAAATATTTTGAGACATTAAACTGGTTGTAATGACTTCATTACTGGAGAGTTAAAAGGTAAAGAGTTCAGGCTTCAGTCTGGTCACTGCTGCTGCACAGATTCTGTTCTACATCAGGTTTTACAGCCCTCACTGACCTCACTGCTCCTGGTGCAAGTGCTTGGGCTCAGTTCTAAAACTGTCTGTTCTCCAGGCCATGCTCATGTGACAAGTGAGTACTGGGTGCATCGATAGTGCTTTCATGGGGGTCAGAGCTGTGTCATGAGACGGTCACCTCTGCTCTGGAGCCAGGCTGGGAGAGCTGGGGGATGTTCAGCCTGGAGAAGAGAAGGCTCCAGGGAGACCTTAGAGCCTCTTCCAGTGCCTAAACAGGCTTATAAAAAAGAGGGAGAGCAATGTTTTACACAGGCAGATAGCCACAGGACAAGGTTTTTAATTTATATTATGAAAGAGAGACATTTAAAGTAGATATTAGGAACAAAATCTTCCCTGTGAGGGTGGGGAGGCCCTGGCACAGGTTGCCCAGAGAAGCTGTGGCTGCCCCATCCCTGGAAGTGTCCAAGGCCAGGTTGGAGCCACCTGGGATAGTGGAAGGTGGCCCTGTCCATGTTGGAACTGGATGAGCTTTAAGGTCCCTTCCAACCCAAGCCATTCAATGTCTCTGTGAGTTGCTCCCAGATCTGTTAGGATTCCATTGGGATTTGCAGGGATGCAGATGTTGGATCCTTTGTAGTTTAGACATCTGCATGATCTGCAACTGAAATAGATCCATCAGAGACTGGGGTTTTACATAGGGAAATTAACTTCTGGGAGGGGAGGGCTGCTCTCTCTGTATTTCAAATGATACAGCTGGTGGTGTTCAAAGCTGGTGTGAAAGTTCAGACCACAGCTGGGTCATAGTCATGGGGGAAAAGCCTCCTTTGAAGGAGTTGGTTCAAATTCAATAAAATGAGATGGAAGGAGTCTCTCATTTGATCCCAAATCACCTGCTAGAGGAAAAAGTACATCTTATTTAGAAGAAAATAAAAACTGCAATAACTGCAAGAAACAAGGTTTTTTGTTCTGATGATAAAATCGTGGACTTGAGTTTTCAAGTATTGCAATTCAGTAAAGAAAGAA
Organism: Neodrepanis coruscans; assembly: GCA_013400695.1. Lineage (NCBI taxonomy): Eukaryota > Metazoa > Chordata > Aves > Passeriformes > Philepittidae > Neodrepanis > Neodrepanis coruscans. Next base: position 6,585 of record VYZS01065813.1, on the reverse strand, counting down.
GATGGAATGCTCATTCTTTACATACTTTGATCTTGCAAGCTCTTCTGCAGAAGTTCAGCCCTTGCCTGTGGCAATTGCTGATGTATAATGGAAGTATGTGAAAACATTTGCTAAGGTAGGATCCTACCCCAATCTTCTTCTTCTGTTAAGAAGAAATACCCTTTCATTGGCATTTTCCCACCTCCTTTCACAAAAGATGCCCAAACTTCACTGAGATTTCTTGCTTCCTAACAACTGCTCTGTCACATACGTAGAAAACCATTCAGGTCCTTACCACAACCATTCAGGCCAAAATTAGAATTTCTTTTCATGTACCTAATTTTGTCAACCTGAGTACCCCTGCTGATGTTCATAGTCTGGGTATGTGCTTAAAATTCATTGAAGAACAAAGCAATGGTTTGTGTGCCCAAGATCTTGTCTATATTTTGCAAAGATACAAATAAAATACATTGCTTTAAAATCTTAGCCTGCTTAACATTTAAAGTTTTCTGATTTTTGAAGATCAGGGCAGACAAGGAAGGGATGTTTTGCAGTGAGGGTGCTAAAACACTGGCACAGATTGTCTACAAAGGTGTTGATGCCCCATCCCAGGGAATATTCAAGGTCAGGTTGAGGGTCTTTGAGCAACATGGTCTAGATGAAGATGTCCCTACTCATGGCAGGGGGGGTGGACTAAATGGCCTTTAAAAGGTCACTTCCAATCCAGTCTATTCCTTGATCCCATGACACAGGGCTTGTCTATGGTAGGTAGCTGTAGATGTTTGGGCTCTAATTTTTTCCACTCTCTGAGCTGGAGTGAAGAGAGCAAGCTGGGAGCTGGAGGCTGTTTTGCTTTGCACATAGAGCTGTTCATGCTGCAGATTTTGCTTCTTATAAGCAACTTTTTAGCCTGGTTGCAGGATATGCTCCATAACACACGTGTGATGTTCAGCTCAGTGTGTGCTGCCCACCTGGAGTGTGGGCTGGCACAAAACTGCCTGATGGAGCCCACCTTGGTCTGCCACAAATGGACTGGTTTAATTGAGCTTCCACCCCAAAAATGGTATTTCCATTGTACTTCCTTGTGTTTCTCTCAGTGAAATTGCCAGTGAATGTGGTTGTGTCTCAGCAAGCAGGGACATTTTACAGCCTGCATCTGTTCACTTCAAACAGTGACATCTGAACAATTGCTGGGGTGGAAATGCAAACCTGGCTGCAGAGGTTGGTTTGAATCCTTGTGCACATGGGGGTTCTTAGCAAAGAGCACTTGGGTGGTAGGAATTGTACAGCCTTCAAGTGACTGAAAGAAAAAATGCCTATAGTGGTGAATATTTGATCTGAAAACTCTTATCAGCTGGCTGGGAAGGTAACAGTCCTTGGAGCAGGGTGGGCTGTGTGTGCAGCTGAGTTCATGGTGAGGGGAAAGAGAAATCAAAAGTGAAGATGAGTAAAAAGCTTTCTAAAGCCGCAAGCCAGAGCTCCAGGAGTGTTTGGACAACGCTCTCAGGGACAGGGATTCTTGGGGTGTCTATGCAGGGCCAGGAGGTGGATTGGATGATGCTTGTGGGCCACTCCCACCTCAGGATATTTTATAATTCTATGATTAATCTTGGGTTTCATCTTTTGTATCATATTGCAAAACTCTTGTCCTAGTTTTTTGTTGGTTGTTTGGTTTGGGTTTTTTTTGATTGTTTCCTTTTTTTCCCCGTCATAAAAGAGAGGTTTACCTTTGCATTTTGCTCATTATTTTCCTAATTTTCCTACTGGAACTCATCAGAGGCCAATTGAAACAATCAAACTATTTTCCTTACCTCCAGCAAGATTCACATCTGGTTTTCTCCGACCACTTACATTTAAAAGAGTTTCTTTTCCTTTTGAGCTCGTAACAATGAAGATGTAAATTTCTTTAACAGTAATTTTTTCAGCGACACTAAAATGTATGAGGATGATTATTGAATTAACCACATGATTACTGAATTTTTGGTTGTGGGCACTTAGTCTGCCCAGCACTGAAATTTAACCACTGAACTTTTGCTGCAAATTATTTATGGAAATAGTTAACATATGGATGTGGCCTTGGTTGTTAAGGGAATTACACTTAAAGGAGATTCTATTTAAAACCAAAACAAAGGCAGACATTTGAAAGTCTGTCATCAGAGCAGGTCCTGCACTTTTCTGTGCCATTTCCTCTCTGCTTTGGCTTGTTATCTTTTATATGTAAATAAGTTAATTTAAGCCTTACCCTAATTGTTGGATTTCCAAATATTCTTCCTGAATGTAAAGTTGGAAAATGTCAGATGATGGGAACCAGAAGTGTTTTTAATCAGCTTTCGTGATGTCTTCATGGAAATTTGATTTCCCCAGACACACCCTGAATATTCAACACTTTGGAGGGGAACCCCTTTCTTGTCACTGCTGATTTCGCGCTGTCCAGAGATTTATCTTCATCTAATAATGGAGTGAAGAGTGTGAGACATTCATACAAGAAGTCTGCCACAAATACTGGAAGGGTCAAGTAGAAGTTTTTTTAGAAGGTTTGTCAAATTTGGACTAACTCATAAATACATCAGTAGCATTATAAAGAGCTTAAAACAGCTGCTTAGGAAAATGAGAGGCTAAAATAGGTGAACAGAATACCTATAAAATGCAGAAAACTCTGTTGCAACACTTGCTGAAAAATCTTCATCCACACTCTGCTGCTGAGCTCCTGCTTTGAAAAGGCTCACAGAATCATTAAAGTTGGAAAAGACTTCCAAGACCATCAATTCCAACCTTTGACTGATCACCACTATGCCCACTAAACCATAGGATACAACAGGAAAAGAGGGAATGCAAGTTAAAAAGGAAGAATTAGTGGATTCCTTGAAAGTTGTTGAGCTTTTAAAATGGTGAGAGACTGAAAAATTTAGAAAATTAAATGTGCAGGTTAATAGGATGGCTGGGGATCTTCTGAGGGGTCACCTAGACCTGTGCTATCCAGTCTCCAGAGCAATCCCACCTCAGTCATCAGGTCTCAGCAAAGGAACAGCAGTCAAAAGGGAAATGGGATGTTAAGGGGCAGATGGGAACCACCAGTGCTGGCCTCAGCCACAGGGGTTGCTTTGCCATGGAGGTTTCCTAGCAGCAGGTCAGGATTGACTGCACAGAATTCACAGCAAAGAGAGGGGCTTTTTAAGGCTTTAAAGGGCATTGTCAAGATGTGAAAACACATGAGTAAAGACAAAGAAATAACTGCTACTCACCCTCAAACCACAAAATAATGTAAATAAAAATTGATGCAAGTAAAGGTCCCCCACAGAACAAAGCTGGAGGCTCTGTTTGGAGCCTGAACTGAATCTCACTGAATTTCAGTTGTTTCATTCAGTGTTGGGGAAAGGGGCTGATAATCTTAGTACCCCTTTCTTGGTGTGGACCTGTCCTACACCTCTGAGTTTCTGGAGAATAATGACAGGGCCAAACCTTGCAGGGAGTTTTTGCTGTTTGGATGGACACCTGAATTTCTCAATCCCCTGCCCAAGCTCCCCTGGACAGTTTTTTGCCATCCCCAGCCAGCACATCTGCCCTTGTCTGGCAATTAGAAGATGAGGAAAGTTGAGGGAGAGCTCAACACTGGCAGGGTCATCAAAACAGGGCTCTGCAGAAAGAAAACACACCTCACACAAGCTCAGATGCTGCTGGGGTGGGGTTTGGCCCTCCTGTGTTGAGGTGGGCCCCTGGAAGCATGAGAAGGAAAATAGCAGCAGGTTCCTGTTCCTCTGAGGTGTTCTGGTCTGTGAGTTCTAAAACCATTTGATACTTTTCAAATGCAACAGTAAAAGGCAAATTCTTGAGAACATCCAAAAGAACAAAACCAGGAATCTCTGATTTCTCAAGTACATAGAAGTGTTCCAAGTCAGGTTGGATGGGACCCTGAGCACTCTGTCTAGTGAGAGGCCTTTCCTGCCCATGGCAGTTGGAATGAGATCATTTTTAAGGCCCTTTTCATCCCAAACCAATCTATTCTATGATTCTACACCAGGGAATATGTTTCCCTCAGCATCCTAATCTATTAATATTTACCTTGGGTACAATTTGGGCAGTTGTTGGTGGGGGAGGACCCAAACAGATTGTTTCATCCAGCCTGTCCTCAAAATGAGGTGAAGGGTTTCTCTGGGATTGTCCATGGGGTTCAGTTTCCAAATGTTTTCTAATCTTTATCAGCTTCAGGGACTTGGCCAGGTGATGATGCATCACCCATGATGCCAACAGGGGAAGAGTCTTTCTCAGTAAGGGAATTCTTCTTCCCCTCCATTTGATCTCCAAAGCAGGATCATAATAAATGGCTTTTCCTTTAGAGAGATATCCCATATATTCCCATCTGCTGCTGATCATAATAGTAAATCCTCAAAACACTCCAGTTTTTCTCTTCAGGACAGTGAGATGCAGTATAATAAATACCACTACATTGCCTGGAGAGAACTTTGGTGGCTGCTGCCAGTCCTTCTGTTTGCATCTGCTTGCAAACATATTTCTGCAGGGTTTGTATTTCATTAGTTCAAATCACTTGATTTATAATTAGTCCAGTATTCCAGTTCTACCAAACTCAGCTGTTCTGAAAGCCATGAGTGAATTGCTAATTCCACTGACCAGTGAGGTTTGACACTGAATAAGGGATTCATATTAACCTTTGTCTGGATCCCTTGTGCATAACTACAGTAACCCTTGCACAAATGCCTTTGCCCAAACCACAAGAGCTGTTTGGTTTGCTCTGAACATAACTATTTCTCTACAAGTCAATGTTTATTGATTTCCCCCTAATATTTATTTTGTGTTATTCAAGACCCAGGGTGAATGTCACTATTGGATTCTCCCATTTGTGTACTTCCTTCTGGGCATCTTTCATTCTAACTTCCCTTTTCTGATTTCATGGTTGTGGAAAGCAGGTTCCATGTTTCAAGAGCATTCCAGTCTCATATTTCATCCATTATTTCATGTTCCACCTTTGCATTTTGGCTTGTTTTAATAAAATGCAAAGTACACAGTTGTGGTGCTTGGCACTAAATACAAACTCAGTTTGTTTAAATACTGATCCATGGACTATCTATGAAAACTGTCATGTCTGTAGCTGAAAAGCAACTTTTTCAAGCTTTAAAAAAATTTGGGTCCAACTGTTTTTTCTTTTAAGTGCAATATTTGAGGCTGTTTTTACAGTTTTCCTCTAATGCCTCTACTTAATGCTACCAGGAATGACCCTGGAGGCAGAGCTGCAAGTGAAGCTCAGTGGTTACATCCCTTTCACTCCTTGCTCTCCTCCATCTGCCCAGTCAGGCCCATGTTCCTGCTGCCTGTGTAGGGGGACAGCAGGACACCAAGTTCCTCCCTGCTGTGGCCAGGGGGCTGCATGAACTCAGCTTTCCCCTTCTATCAAATAGGTTTAAAGCCCTCTTCACCTGTATGAAATGGTGCAATGAAATGGTGCTTGCTTTTAAACAAAAAATAACATGAATTCCTAGGATTCAAATTTCCATGGGATGCCAGTGTGTTACTTCCAAATTTCTGCTTCTTTTCACCTTTAAATTGAAAACAAGGCTATAACACACTATTGACCAAAGTCAAACTGGCATTGGAGGCCTTATCTCATTCTGCTTCCTTTGGTTCTTTCTTCCAGACTCTTCTCTCTGGTCTTTTGTGTACTTTTTTTTGGTCATTCCCAGGTACAGGGACCCAGCCCCAGAGGCACTGTCTTTTCTCTGGTTTCTCTCTGCCAACCCCACAATCAGTTCACTAAAATGAATTCTAGTTGTTGTACAGTTGTCTGTAGACACAGAGTCACTAGAGAGATTCTGTAGTGTTTGATGCAATATGTTGCTTCTCTGCAATTTTATCTATAGCATTTTTTAACTTACTGAACTTAATCAATCTACCCTTCTTTCTCTTTTTATTTCTATTTTCTGGTCCTACTTTTTGTTTTCTTTTATTTTCCACTGTGCCCTGTTGCTTTTGACACAGAATTCCCTTTAGAAAAAATTCTCTTGCCTTTAATGCATTTCTTCCTTTTTTTCTCTGCAATCTTTAGTTGTTTCCCTCCCTTGTCCTCAGCATCTCCAGCTGGGTAATCCTGAGGAATGAAACAGTGAAACTGTGTGAGATGCAACATTGCAGAGGCCAAGTTCAAACACTTACGCTTGAGAGCAAAAAACAAATTCTGAAGCTGGTGCCTTCTGGATTTCAAATGGTAGAAGGAAAATTGGCTGCACTGATCGCAGCATGATCAAGATTGAGAATCTGATGCAGCTGTGAAAAACAAAAATTCAATTCTAAGGTGTATCAAAAGGAGTATTTGTAACCAAAACATGAAAGCATTTAGTTTTGTATGCACACGTTGGTCTTCATTGGAGCAGAAATGCATTTAAATTAGGATGGATGCCAGAAAAGAATAATAAAATTAGTACAAAAATGGCTTTGCTTGAGAGAACTTGTGACCCAGCAAAGCCTCCAGTGATCCTGTCCTATACATCCCATGCCTTTATACATCTGACAAGACTCAACATGGTGAAGGTTTCCATTCCCTCACACACATTGGTTGTAAATGTGAGAACATCTTATTGACACTTGTGGTAAACCTGG